>JAOEHY010030052.1:0-62817 GCA_025447955.1 Psilopsiagon aurifrons | reverse complement strand
CTATTTTGTTATGGGGGAAGTACAGCTTGATGAATTCCCTTAATGGTGGATGGGTATAAAAATAAAGTCCAGTAAAAAAAAGAAGAAAAAAAGGGTGGGAGGGGTGTGGGTGGTGGAGGAGGACAGGAGGGAGAAGAAAAGGAAGAGAGAAAGGAAAAAAGAAATATCAGTAGAAGGCAAAAAACCAGGCAGCACCATGTTTATCCATGAGCAAGCAAGCAGCGTAGCAGACTTAACTACCAAATAAAAGGCAAGGTAAAAGCTTTACAAGGGAGCACTATTTTAGCCTACCATTACAGCGGCACAGGTAATGTGTCGGAGCCACACATTATAGGAACTGGTGTAAATATTATGCTACTGTAAAGCTTCAGGGTTTCGATCAGGAGCGAGGCTATTGGGGTAGGGAAAAGCAGCACTGCTAGCTCCATGAGGATCAACACGTAGAAGCAATGTTAATAGTCACCGTCCGGAGCAGATGGCAGGGCTGCTGGCAACTACCCACTCCCCGGGCCCCAGCGCCTGCCTGGGCATGCAGAGCGCGCGCTGCATGCCGGCACCCCCAGGCCACCTCCGCGCCACAGCGCCGCGAAGCCATGCCAACGCACCCTGCGCCCGTGGCTGGCCCTGCGCCACGGCCGCCCGCATGGCACCCTTGGGGAGGGGAGGGGATGGGACAGGATGGACGGACGGACGGACAGGGGGATGGGAGGGGACGGGACAGGAGGGGGCCAGTGGGACGCAGGGGCGGTGGGGTCTGGAGCCCTGCTCTGGGGCCTGGTCCAGCCTGGCCGCCCCTCGCCTCTGGCCAGGGGTGAGGGAGGGAAAGCGGGATATTCCATCTCTACACATTAACCCCAAACTCAACTCTACGATACAGCTACATGCCAAGCTAAAAGGTGAAAGGTCATAGTACCAGGTCAAAGGTTGCCTCGAGGGGTCGCTTCAGTGATTTGACAGCCGACTGAGTCTTAATTAGCAGGCAGCGAGCACATGATGGCAATGGCCAGTGGGGTCAAGCGCATTAACATAAACAGCAAGCAGAGGTGCATCATGGGGGCAGCAGTGCATTTGGGTAGGTGAGAAAAAACAAATAAAAACAAATCACCGGATGCCGTGTACAACGGTAACAAGACTAGGCATGCACGGGGGGCCGGCAGGCGGCCCCGCGCGGGCAGGCGGCTGAGGCGTGGGGCACTCAGGGCTACGCAGGAGCGCAGACAGGCCTCCCCACAACCGGCCACTGGCTGACCACCCGTGCTGGCCGGCAGTGGGGTGCCTCTGGCAGCCTGCGGCTACCGCCTCGCACCGCTGCTCCTGCTCCCCCTGGCCACCGCGCCCCAGCACGCCTGCTGTGCTCCTCTTCCCACACCCCCATGGGCTGAGCACAGCCAGGACAAAGTGCCACCAGGGCCCTCCTCAGGGTGCTGTCCTCTCCTCACTAGGACACCAGTCCCCAAGCAGTTCCTCATTTGGTTGCTACAACTAGGAGGTTTGCTCTAGTGCCTGGTGAGAGCTGCTGACAGTCCTCAGGTAGGGGACAGGGAAGTGGGCTACAAACAGCATTAACACAATCAGGTTGACTTCAAACTAAGTCTCTACAGACGTGGACTTACGGTAACTGAAATACAGGTTTATCTATCCGTGCAACTAGATAGATACACATCTACCCACACAAACATACAATAAACTATATATACATATATGCACACACACGTACAGACACGCACACACGTATGCACACATATATGTACATATAGATACTCTGTACATCAGCAGGCAAAATTAGTGAAACACCTTAACGGTCTGAAACTACTTAAGAGCAGATCTGGCACCACATGCTGAGAAAGCTCATTGCACCATGTAGTGGCTAGGACCCCGAGCACACACACCCCCCTCCAGCAAGAATAGCTATTACACATCAATTATTGTCTCTCATCAACATACTTCAGTTCCAGAGGTGTTTTTCAAACTTACCATGGCAGCTGCAGTCGCTGCTGCCTGGGCAGCTGCAGCTTGATTAACCTGGTACTGGGCAGCCTTGATCTTGGCTTGCAGGTGTGCAGGAGGGTGGAAGTATTTGCACTTTTCCCGTGAGCATCTCCCTTTGATGTAATCCATGCAGACAGTGACCGTGTTGTCGTTGGTGTCGATCATTGCACTGTCAGCGGGGTGAGCAAACCGGCAGTCATTTTCTCCCCTGTTGCAGTTGCCACGCTGGTACTCTCGACATACCTGCGACACCAGGAAAGAAAGTTGCTTAACTTGGGTGTTACAGGCACAGCTTGAAGCAGAGCCAGGATTTCTGAACATCTGTGAGAGTGCTGCAAGAATGACTGCCTGTCTCACCATGGAACATAGCAGTGGTGGGATGGTGGGCTTGGCTCTCTGGCAGCAGACACCGCTCTAAAGCCAGTTCTGATGTCAGAGTATCAAAACCCACCAGGATCAAGAGCCAACCACACAGCAAGTTCTGTTTTGGCTCGCACTTAGCTGCCCACCAGTTTTTTTTCCATTGTCTGAAGAAACGTGCTGTGGCTAGCTCTTGGAGATTGGCCCAAGCACCACAGTGCTTGGACATGGTCACACTCCACTGTGACCTGGCTGTGACCAAGTTAGCAAGACTCAGTGCAATAGTTAGGTGACTGGCCAGAGGTTCTGGAAGGAGGACTGCATGGCTGCCCCCGAGCAGCCCCACCAGACAGGTGCTTTATGTCGGCGCCAGGGAGCGAGCTGCACCCACGGGATGTACAGTTACAGCACCGCCTGCCACCATCCAGAAGTCTGCCATAAGAGGGCAAATCCAAAACCCGCAGTGGTGGCGGCTGCCTCGCCAGGGCTGACTGGCAATTGCCCTGCGGATCAGCGGGAAGGTGGGCTGTGGTGGGAAAGGGCAGAGGCTGCAGCCAGAGCGGCCACTGCTCCCACTGCCACACCGCCGCCGTGTGACAGCAGCCGAACAAAGCTGAAGGAATCAGAAATGGCACCAAGAAACCTGCTCGGCGGGAGGTATCCCCTGCAGCACCCCATCTGCTGGTACAGGGACTCCAGGCTGGCCTGAAACAGCACAGAGCCCTCCCAGGCCTGCGGCCACCACCAGCAGTGCAGGCATGACTCTCGTCACCTGTGCGACAAAGCGCTCCCTCTTCACACACCTTGAAACCCTGCATTTGAAAAAATGATGTGTATTCTTTTCATGATCAGCTCTTCACAACCACAAACAAAAATGCATTTGTCATTTTAGTTTTCCAAAGGCTGTAAGCAACAGAAGGGGACAAAAGCAAACAAGTTTGTGTAAAAATAAAACCACTTTAGTAGATGGAATTTCCTTTTCAAGGTGGGTGCCCATGAGCTTGGATCATCAGTATTTCCTCAAGAACCTTGGCTTTGATCCCTGCAACAAACCAAATTTGGTTATTATTTGGTTTCCATCCATGCTAGTGCTCTGGCTGCTTTTTAACCCCTGCGCTGCCTCGAGTACCAGCTGCCCATCACCTAAAAATTATGAAACAACATCCCCAAAGGACAAGAACAATGCCATTTGTGAACCCTTCACAAGAAACATCAATTTGTTCAGCGTCATTCCAGCATGACCCTATTTTTACCTTTTTTCCATGAAGTGACAAAGACTCCAGGTGTGTATTTGCAGCAGAGCCAAATGAGCCAGTTCAGTGACTGGGAAGAATGTGGTGCCTTTTTAAGCCATCAGAATCACAATTCTTCTGGTATCTGCTGCGTAAAAGCACCATTCCTACTCACACAGGACTCATGGTCTCTCTCCCTCTCACTCTCAAGCCAAATGGAGTGTTATGTCCATGCTGCTCCATTAGACCTGTGCTGGGCTGGTCAGCCACATCATCTGCATTACAGTGTGCTCCCTTTCATTGTCTCAGAATACTTTCTGGGTCACGGACCACTGCTTTGAAGCCAAATACAGGCCTCCCAAACAGACAAAAAAGGATGATTTCCTTTGATTATTTGTTTGCAGTCTAGAAGTACACTGAAGCCCTTTTCTCTGAACAGAAAGGATGCAACTGATGTCAGTTGACTGTCTTTGATCTGTCTTGTAGTGGTGATCCACAAAACCAAGGTCTCAAAACCACCATATGTAAGCACGAACTATTTCATTAATTCCACTTTGTGTTATTACTCCAATTATAACACAAAGATGATGTATATAAGTGCATATATATAAAAGTATCTCTATACAAAAAGAGAAAAAAAAATGCATCCACAGATAAGCTAAATTTACCATAGTTAAAAACCAAAGAATAACCAGAAAGCTGAAATAGTTAGGCAGGGATAATCTCTGTCATGTCCAGAGCAAATTTTCAGAGTTGTCATGCAGTAGCTGAGATAAGGTGATGAATGGCTTGCTCGCAGTGTTTCTAAGCAGATCTCTGAACGATGGTTTACAGCAGTCAGACACAAACCATAATACTGCCAGTCCTTCTAATGACTGTGACCAGCAATGGCTTTTCAACCACCGTGACAGTAACCAAGAATGTTTCCAATCCTTGTTTATTTAAAAGCAATCACTGAAAATGGTGGTGTTTTTTGCCACGGGCATGCAGCAATATTTCACTCATCTGCTTGAGCAGAGAGAAGTACAGAAGTATGGTGTGTTGCCTGGTCTTTTAGATCTGGAGAACTTTAATTTAGTTATTTGTTAACAGCCCTGTAACTACTATCATAATTTTCAACTTAGTATGCTCAGAAACATAAACAGAAGAGGCACCTGTGGGTCTCTGGCCTGCTGGCAAAAACACTGAGTTAGTGCTGCAATCTTACTGATTTGTTGCAATTCACTTAACTTGTTCTAACTTTGGTCTGTGTTTATGCTGGCTGCCCTGCTCGGATTTAAGCTGCCAACACTGGTGGGAGGCCCACCGCTGTGTCACCGCACCTACGGCAGAGGTCCTGCACTGCTCACCCAGAAGCTGGACAGAGTTTTGGCCAGAGGGACACGGGCAACAGAGCTGAGATCCCTGCCCTTCCAGGGTAAGTCGCCCCTCCTGTCTCCTCTGCATTGAAGAGAATTTATCAAAATGGGCATATTGTTATCCCACATGTTCCAAACATTTAAGCAAATGGCACCCCTAGGTCAGATTTCCTGATTACCCGAGATCTAAAAATCTCCAGGCACTTCTAAGCTGCTTCTTTCTAGAAAAAGAATGGTATATATGAAATAAGCAGGAAACAGCAGCTTGGTTGTGTAATTTTTGACTCTAGAACACTTCTAATAAAAATGATGGCATTTAAATAGAAACACATGTGTTTTAAATAAAGTGGTTAGGCAATTACCTTCTCTCTCACTTCCCTACCCTTGCTTTTCTTCTAGTTCACTGAAAGAGCCACGCTTTTGTTCAAGATATTTCTGGCAGGAGAGGAATGTGAAGAAGGCTGTAGGAAAGGCCTCAACCCATGAAATTTCCACCCTGAGATCCAGATTCCTTATGGGAGTGGCTGAATGCACTGGACACCCAAACATCTGCATGCTATCTGTACAGTCAACACAGTCCAAATACATATGAAATCAATCCTACTGCTAGTAACAGTCACTGACCTTATCTTCTGAATATTCATATTAATTCAGGAGACCAGGCACACTGCCGGACAGATTTGTGTTGTCTGCCTACTTTTCTTAAAATCCCAGGTACATGTATTGAGAGCGTTTATTGTGGAGCAGTTTGATTCAGTGTCCCAGATCATGTGTACTAACTTACTTTATGCCAGAGTACATAATTCTTGAAAATAAATATTTAAAATTCTAGGCAGAACAAATCATACTCCAAGATTAGATGCTAACATCACAGTGGTTATTTTGCTGAAGGACAGTTCATTCCAAGGGAGAGCAAGCTAAGCCTTATAAAGCGCTGTAATCATGTCATAACAAATGACAATACCAACAGCAATAACCTAACTTAAAGAGCGGGTGGACACATGCTGGCTTCTCTGAGACTTAACAACCAGACCATGCAAAATCCCTCAAATCAGTTCTGAATTTCCATAATCTATGAAGTCCATTAAGATGTTTGGCTGTTCATAGAAATGATGTACTTATTTGGTATTTTTATACTAAATTTGGATACTCCAGATCAAATGGCCAATACTGGCAAGCACTAGAAAATTATTTTCTCACCTACATATTTCACTACTTGAACTGCATTTGCTGAGGGGAAAAAACAAAGAAGAGAAGACACCCTCTCCCTGCAACAGGGGGAGATACTGATTTTGGAAGACAGCATCATGGTGTGGAATAGCAGAGTTGGTGGGTCAACCTGGATGTGATTCATTCCATGATTCTGTGATGTGCTCGTGATCTCAGTCAAAATAAAAACTTAAGCAGCTTAAAGGGCAGCAGAAGCTGGATTTCTCTAAAGTTATCTACATGGTGCAATGGCTAGAGCAGAGCCAAAGGAAGGGCCCCGTTAGGAAGGCAGGGCTGGGACAGCCTTCCTCCAAGAACAAATTCATCTCCTATGGGTGGCACCCATCAAGATAAAAGCAACTACCACAGAGAAGGCTGCTGGGTTCTGATGAGCTGGGACCTTACTCACTTGGAGAACGTGGCTGAGAAGTGAGTGTCCTGATCAACCACATTCTGCCCATGAGCCAAGCCCATGAGGGTTGGTGCTGCCTTCCCAGCACTGCCGCAGGCTCCTCCTGGTGTGGGGTGTGGCCCTGCAGGAGGGCAGGTAGAATGCAGGGACCCATCAGGTCAGCACAACAGCAATTCCTGCAGCAAATGAAGTCTGCTCCTGGAGCAGCACAGTGTCATTTCTCCAGGAAAGGTGACAAAAGAGGCACTCAAAGTCTCTGCATTTTCTTTCAGGAGTCATTATCTTCTTTTCCATGCAAATCCAAAACAAAACCACCCAGCTTTTTTTTTTAAAAAATTTTACTGGCATCAGATGGTTGCTGGCTTTTCCTAATAGATAAAATATTTTTTACTGCAGACTGTGCCCTGGGTGTTTTGTGAGAGTAACACCCTCACAACTCCCTCTTGCGCAGAGGAGTTTGGCTCAGCAGTGTATCACTTACCTAAATAGCTATACAGAGAATAAATACAAGCATCCAGAGGACAAAATCCTGCATGTGAAGTCCCAGATTTCATTAGCTCCCTGTGCACTTTGGTCACAGTATGCTAGTCAGCAACAGGTCTGCCCTAGAGGCACCACATGAAGAGGTGCCCCTGCGCACTCCCTCTTGGGCTCCCACAGACATACTCGCTTTCCCGGCCACGGGCAGAGCTGGTGCTCAGGGACTTCAGGTATATCCTTCTCTTGCTTATCAACAGAAAGGTTTTGAGCCCACATCTCCCTAACACCATTGACCAGCACCACAGCCTCTACAGAGGTGGAAGCACAATCAACACAGCAGCTGACCATGGTGTTTTGAACCAAAGGGCTTCCTGCCATTGGTGTCCTCTCTCAGTACTGATTTCCAAATCTAGCATGATTTATTTATGAATTTATCTAATTTCATTTCAGTTTTAATCCGCTTCTGGCAGGTATTCCTTGTGAAATAGAGTCCTCAGAGGAAATACATCCCTTGGTGTTTCCAAACAGCCAACCACGCATCAGCTCTCAACAAAGTGTGGCTGCCTCTCCTGTAACTTGACCATGCTTTGGGGAACGCTTTCCTTGGAGAAAACATCTCTAAAAAGGGAAATGATGCGATCCCACAGAAGGGGAACCTGTGGTGACGTGAAGTCTCAGAATAGTGACCGTGGCAGCAGGAAATGCTTGCTGCCAGATGACTCTGCACGCTCCTCCCAACTTGCAACGTTGAGCAGCAGCTTGTCAGCCAAAAATGTAACTAAGAAGAAGGAATTAATTTTCCTTCTAAGCAGAGTTAATCCTTGTTAATGCAGATACATGGGCAGAAAGAAAAGCATTACAATTACAATTAGAAGAGCTGTGAAACAGAGATCCTTCTCGCTCTTCCCATTATGCTCCCTGTGTTCACAGACCATAACCAAGAGCAGAACAACCCATCCACCCCAAGCCTTCACACCTTTCTCATGCAGAGACGCTGCAAGGAACTTGCAACCTGCTGCTGCACCAATGGTACAGAAAAACTACTGTTGAGCATAGACCACTGAGGTGGGGGCTGAGGGCAGAACACGAGGGCTGGGGCTGCAGGAATGGGTCACAGCAACACTCGCCTCTCTCCACTGCTGATCAAAGCTGATGCTGGCTGCTGTGCACGCCAGAGAGGGAGAGCACCAGCGGCTGCTACAGGGAGAGCTGACCTCCTGTAGGTAGTGCATGCCCAAACACACCACCATGTCCAACAAACAACCGGAGTGACAGTGGATCAGCCCACATGCTCAGCCTCTCCCATCGCTGCCTTTTAACCACTGGACCTTACCAGGGCTGTGAGCCTTACAGGCCTGTGACACACAGGCTGTGCTTGCAGGCGTGCCCCAAGCACGTGGCAGCTGGTGGCATGTCACTGGCTCACCACCCATGCTGTCGCAGCACCGATAAGGTGCCGAAAACACTGTCAGGCCTTTCAGATAAGTAAGATTGAGGGCATGGGGGAGCACCAGCTAGAGAGCACTAACATTTGTCAGGGTTGTAGCAAGGATGATAAGCTGGGTGTGGGAGGCTGGAAAGAAAGTGCCAGCACCATCTGTCCAGAGAGAACCTGAGGGAGAGGCTGAAAGTCATCTTTTACCCAGGCAGCTGAAGCTCTGCCTTTACACTGCCCCTGGTACTCAGTACCCATGCCAATGGACTCCCCACATTGCATACATTAACACCTTCTGGGCATTCATTAAGACAGTTTTGAGGTGCTCTTGCTGCTGCCATGGCTATTCCTAAAAGGGCTCAGTATTCCATTTCTTTCAGTAGTGGAGGGTCAGAAGCAGAAACACAAGCATTAACTTACAGTACAATCAGTCACTTCCATCCTTACCTGCTACCAAGATTCGGTATTATCAGCGGAAGTAAAACCTGCATTATTTTCTTTTACACAAAAAGTATTTTGGATCTAGGAGACATAATAAATGATACAACTTGTGAGAGTAAGTTACAAATATTGGCTCCTACCTCCAGCCTGTCTGTCCTCATTAGCTTTTGGGCAGCAGCGGCAGCAGCGGCAGGAACCGGGACACCAGGGTTCCCTGTCACCAGCATTGGGGCAGTAGGCAGGATCTCTGCTGGGACCAAGCCTGGGGAGACGGGCCCCAGATAGGGGTTGAAGGTGGCTGATGCATTGGTGGCTAAGCTCGGTGTAACAGAAAACATCGGCTGCAATCAGAGAAAAGAAGAAACACACTTCAAATATTTATACTTGCCATGTTGTCAGTGTAAGAACTTTTTGGCCATCATCTTGAGCACAACTGTGGTGAGTTTCTGTTACTGATGGGAAAAAAATTTGGCATGTTTGCAAGACATAAAGAACACCCATGCAAATGTCGCACAGGAGCAAGACCACATGGACAAGCATCCCATGCCAGCCTCTGCTGGCTCTCCTGCCCAAGCTTCCCTTGCATGCTCCCAACACATAGCTGCTCATGAAGCAAATTCATTTGATCTGCACTTGAGCAATGCCACCATAAACAAGCACTCCTGGCCACAGGAGAAAGACTGAGGCTCTCAGGGGGACTCGTCCAAAATGCGTATAAACATCCGCTCTCAGGGAGAAAGGCATCTGCACAAGAGCCCTGACACGCTGTCACACCACACTCAGCTTCAGACACAGATAAATACGGTTCTGACCCTGATGACAGTCAGCACTGATTGAGAACTTACCGAGGTTTAATACAGGAACAAGACCAGATGACCACAATAATTTATTTTTACAAAATTGAACAGGCTGTCCATGCAGATATTCAGAAAGAAATACACTGCATCAAGGATATGCTTTATTTAGACTAAAACATTAAGCCAGAGAGCATGCAAGTACTATTTTTTTGTTTGCTTGCTTGCTTGTTTTAGAAAAGAGTCAGATGCCCTTGAAGGCTATCACATGTCGTGAAGATAATTGGATATAGAAGACCAAATAATGCTGTAAGACCAAATGTGGAGCCGTTAACACTGCAGTAAAGATTAAATAACTCTTCTGTCCCACTGAATGCAAAGGCACTGCACTACCACTATAATTGCCAAATGGAATTTAGTCTCAAGTGTTTATCTTTAGTTTCTATATAAAGTAGTTACTCAAGGCATTTAGATTCTTCTTCCAAACTAATTTTTAGGAGGAAAAACAACTTCAGAGTTAACGCAACTCTCTTTCTCTGTTTCAGATCTATTTAAGCCAGACAACATAGGACACCACATGTTTTTGTATTCCTGAGGAAATGACTGAACTGTTTGGAAGCAAGGAACAAGTCCATTTGAAACACTGGACAAAAACCCAGAGAGAGATTACTAAATTTAAAAAAGAGTCAAAGTTGTACAAATGGGAATAATTTCTTTAATGTCTTTGGTTCTTGATCCAAGTGAATGAAAAAAACCGGGCAAATTTTACAGGAAATGAAATATGACTCTCAAGTACACTATTACTTAACTGTACTTTTCACTGCTGTGCTATCAGCTATGTAATAATGAACACTAAAAATAAAACTACAAACCAGTCTATTATAGTGTAACATAAGAGATATCTATGTTTGATTTCAGCCCAATATAGTCTCTGTAAATAAAAGACTACCCCATTTATTTTCTACTGAGATAATTTCATACTAATGTAAATATCCTGTGGTCTTTAATCCTACGACCACTGCAAAATAACAGCATATTTTATCAGAATCACTTTGTATTATACTGAAACTCATCAACATTTTGCAATGTGCTCTCCACATGTAAATCAGGAGATAAAAACCTGTACTACAGTTGTACTGGCCCATACTCAGAGCCACACTGCTGGCAGAAAGAGACCATGAAGTGGTAGAACCTGGGCAGCACACAACTGCTTCTTGGTGGCAGGACTCTTCCAGGGCACAAAGCCACCCTACTGCTCCAGCACCAACTCAAGGCTTGGGTGGCTATGGGATGTGGAAGAGCAAGACTCTACCATGAGGGTCACCCCAAGCACAACCCTGACAACCAAGAGCACCAGCTGAGGGTGAGCTTGGGATCCCCTGCCTGTAACTGCAAACTGGTCAGAACTGGGCCCTCAATGTGACACAGGAAAGGAGAGGCAGAGCAGGGGTCCAGCTCCATCCGTGCTGCTGGGCCCATCTCTGCTCTTTACTGCTGACTCGTTTTCCACTGAACTTTCACTTCCCATCTCTAGAAGCAGAGGGACTATTTCTCTATCACCACAACCAAACCACGGAACTACTTAGTGGCCTTGCAGTCTGGGTCCTGCTATGCTGTGCCTCTTGCAAAACTGCTCAAAAAAGCAGCTCCTGAGATTAGCAGAGAGTACAAAGGTGACACAGCCTTGGATGCAGGTCTGCGCTGTCAGATGCCCCATAATCCATGTTGTCTGCTCTTCTGAATAATTCTGCTGTAAAATTGCCTGCACACAACTAACAAGAACCTCACTAGCAGGTCTGACCTCCACTGGTCTGACACTGCTTGTTGTAACAGTCTATTGATAGCAAAGGAGACATGGGGGTACCTTACGGATCAGCCTCTGCAGCACAGCTGGGCCACGGCTCCTCCCCAGGCAGACAGACAGGCTTTATGCCAGCACTCCAGCTTGCTGGCCCCGAGGGACCAGCTGCCCACAGGGAAGGCGCTGGACTCATTTAACACATCTTTAACAGTCATCTACAGAGCACCTGTCCCACCAAGGAAAGCACAAGAGTGCAGCACATACACAGAGAGAAACACTGACAACCTACAGCTACCTGTGAGTTAAAAACGCACCTGCAGGAAAGGCTGTGACCTTGCTCTGCTGCAGGTTCGCAGCTGCAGCGTGCAGCAGATTGCCTCTGGTGCACTAGTATTCTGCAGAAACCCAGCCTGCCTAACAGCTCTGCGGCTCATGAAAACCCCACTCACTGCCAGAAACCCCCTTCCTCAAGTGCCAGCTAAAACCAGATAAAAGAGTGAACTAAAAAGGAAAGATGGGAAAAGTCCACAGACATTATTTGCAACTAAGATAATTAAAACATTTATAAAACAGAAATATGAGTGAAAGGATCCTATTACTCTGCTTACCAAAATAGTTAGTTAAGTTAGTTCAGTTACTTTTATTAAAGCATAGGGTATTGATTTTAGTAAAACAAAACAAACTGACTGAAGCATTGTAGGATGGGATGATATAAATCACTTCCCAGAACACCCTGAAATAACATCTGTTTCAACTGTGCTTAAGAAATAAAGTAATTTTACAACCAAATTAGTACGATGACATCCATTTGGGAACACTATTGCTGTGGCAGCCAGTGGACCTTGCTATGAATCCTTGTACTGAATGAGACTAAATTCTGAAAACAGCCTGCAGTGCCTGACCTCCAGCAATGCACACAGAATCACCCAGCTGCAAATGGAAAGGCTGTGCTCCACTTAGCACACTGACTTAAATTTTGCTCGTTAGGGACAGTGTGAGCACAGTATAAAGGAGAACTGAAATATGATTTAAATGTCTTCACACTAATCTCTTCTATATTAAAAAGGAACGTTAATCTAAAGGACTGTAGTACTGCTGTTTTGCATGTTACCCACATGTTGGTGTCTGCCTACACATTGTTTTGTATAAACCTGAGAGAGTCACATTTGTTTACAATTCATGAAACAACCAACCAAGCAGGTTAACAGAGAAGAATATTTTAAGCAACGGTTCCTACTGTTGGCTGCATTCTGACTTTAGTTTTCTCATAGTCCCAAATATGAATTTACTGGCACTAATCCTATGTCACTGTACTCAGATCAGGAAATAAAAATACATTGTGGCACGTGTACACGTCTGGTTTGAGCTGTTGAAACTGAAAAATAATTCTGAGGTTGCTCTGGAGTTGAAGCACGTAAAGTACAGCCTGTTTTTGAGCTGTCTAGCTGTACAGACACTTAATTTAGTTCCTGATCTGAAAGCCAGCAGCAGTGGGCATCAGCCCACAGGCAGCCCTGTTTCTCCTGCAAGACGGGAGGCAAAGAACAGGCTGTGCAGCACAGTGCCAGGGTGTCCCCAGAAACACTGCAGTGCCACAGCCTGTAGTGTCTGTGCGCTGATGCTGCCTCAGATCCTCTTCCTTGCCTGGGTGACACAGACAGTTTTATCAGAAGAGAGGAAAAGAAAATGTGGTATCGTCTCACGCTGGGCTAACAGGTACTAAAGCCAATTTACTGTGACAATCCTACAACATTTTCTGCTTTTCTCCCCCACATACAGTTTTTCTTGAAACAGCCAAGGCATAAAGCTCTGTGGGAGAATAACAGTTATATTAACTGAATCAAATAAGATACAAAATATTTAGTGGTATTCTGCAGACCCACAAAACGTGGGGCCAAGTAACCATGAGAGCCCTTTCTGCTGAGATGATTTTTTTTAAGGATTTAGCTACATTTTGAGGAGTATTAATTGTCACTATGGTTTTGGAAATAAAAGTTGAAGATCTCACCTAACAGAGTGAATATAGGTTTTCTGAAGGAAGGTATACAGAAGGAAATAAATCTCCCTAAATTCTACCTTTGCCAGCAAGAAAGAAATAAAAGAACTGCCAGAAAATTACTAATGAAGATATTATTTATTTTATACATAAGTATGTGAACTTATTTTTCCCTTTGCTGCCATTTTACGAATTGAAAGGGAGAGCTTCTGCCAGGGAGCATTGTTTGCCTTTTTATGTAGGAGATATCAGCCTTGCTCATACATTAATCAGCGTCAGCCTTGCTCATACATTAGTCAGTACCCTCTAATGTCTGAGCTAGAAATTTATATCACAAGGGCCAAATTTATCCATAGGTTAGCTCAATGACCTTTCTGGATTGCATTAGAGAAGGATCTGGCACAGGATGTTCAGTTCCCAAAGGCGTACGTGCACAGTGGGTTGATGCCAATCATCTCTGTATTTGCTGAAACGAGGGATTACTGCAGCGCAAGAACTTCAGCCACAGCATTAGACTTCATGGAACACTGCACTGTGCCTCCTTATTATGATATAAGAGAAACAGATATAAGGTAGTCTGTGACCACATTTTACTGTGACCAGACAAGAGATTTCTGATAGACCCTCCTTACCCCATCCCATGTCTTTCTGTAGAAAACATGATTATCTGTGCTTCTCCTTCTTCCTGCCAAGCCTAAGCTGTTGATCCTGCACGTCAAGACTGACATGAACCATACATCACTCAGAGCAAGCTTTCTGCTCTGCCTGACAAAGTGCTGTAAAAACGAAAGTCAAATTCCAGCAAGTAATTCCATGAGAAGGTTCCCCTGAGTGAATGGAAAGCATCCAACGGGAATCTTCTCAAACCCAGGAATTTCCTAGAGCACATGAAACTGCAAATGAAACATCTACTTACAAAAGTCTCACACAGATTACTCACTTTCCTAATTTTAAGAAATAAGTTGCAATGGGAATTAAATTAACAAAAGACTATTAATTAAATTAACAGTATTAATTCAGGCAAGGGACAACTAAGCAGTACAAAGACATACCGACCAGCATTTCATTATATTGATTTCTCCACTAGTTACTGATATTTGTGTGATTTCACAGGCAGACAAGCACACCTGCTAACAACTTGCTTCAACTCGAACTCACTGTGCTTACTGATAGAAGCCAAAAAGCAACACATACCACAGGCTGCAGTGGGGCACCAGGCATCATGGCATTGGCAAGCTGCATCTGCTGGGCCAGCATGGCCATGTTCTTCTGTTGAATCAGGTTATTGCGTCCATTGATCTCCAGCTGCGTTTTTAAGTGGGGTGGTGGGTGAAGATATTTGCAGTTTTCCCTCGAACATCGACCCTGAAGAAGAGAATTGACATAGTTGGCTTAGAAGCTATAGATGTACCTTCGTTCCTTATGTCATGAGCTAAAACAAATGCAAACATGCACGCTACAAGCTGGAGGAAAGCCCCTGCAACTGATCAAGGCTATTGCACACCGACCAGAGCAACTTGCCAATTCCACTATCAGCTGCTTGCTTTGCTTCTCTAAATTATGTATTTCTGGAGTACAACCTTAAAAAACACAGTTTCTTTTAGAAGTTCCTGAAGGCAAGCAAATACCAGTTGTTCTGAAAGCACAGCATGCCCATCCGCTATGGGCACATCATTTTGACCAGTGAAAGCTGAGCCCATAAGGCCTCACAATGGCTCTTCCATGCAACACCACAAACGCCCAAGGCTCGCTTCTCTTTCTGCTGTGCAGGGGCACAAAAGGCACTGAGCATACAATAAAACATGTGGTCAAAGTACCATTATCACCAGGAAAACAGTACCAGCTCTTTCACTAGACCTGGAATACAGCATCTTTGAAGAAAACCTCTTATATATGATGCTTTTTTGTTGCAGTTGTGTAAACCAAACAAGAAAATCAGAACTGACTTGTTTCTAATTTTTTCATCAAATTCAGATGCGGTAAACAACAAGTTTAATGCACTAATTTTATCTGGATTAGAAGACATTCATCAATTTGACAAGCATTCACACTGAGAAAGAACAAAAAATCATTCTATGTACAACATATAACCAAACCCCACTGTACCTCCCTGTTACCAAGTAAACCAGCCTAGCATGTACGACAATCCCACCTGGCAAACTCACCCAAGATGGCCACTTGCTCTGGGTGCCCTGTGGGCTCCCGGCTGGGTGCTGGGAGCTGGGCACAGATGGGGCTTCTGAAAACCAGCCACTAGTGACCTGGCTGGTAAAAACCTCGGCAAGGCTGAGCCAGGGCTATGGCTGCTGCCGGCATGGCTGCTTGGCACAGTGTGCAGCAGAGGAGGCCAGAAGAGGAAACCCCCCGTCCTGATGAAGAAAGTCCCTTCTCCTAATGGCATGTGAGCTCTGGTCTCACATGCCAGGAGACTTCCAAAAAGGAATACATTCATGTGGGAGCTTTACACACAAACTTTTCTTTAAAATTGGAACACTTGAGCTCATACTGTCGCTAAAAGGGTGACAGACATTAAAAACCAAACCCAAAAAAACCCCAACAAAAATTAAAAAGGAGAACTGAATCCCTCTCTGGGGAAAAAAAAGATTCCTTAAATGATATTTTTTCCTCTTTACTCATTCATCTTTGAAATAAATCCAAACAGGAACAATGACAAGGCAAAAGACAGCCTTAATTTAAGTGAGAAACCATTTTTATCAAGAAACAAATTAATTCAATTTAGTCTGACCTTATACTGCAATTTTGCTCAGAAAGTTAAAATGTATTCTCATTATAAGATCTGCCAGAAATCTAATTTGTATGATGATTTTTGTCTCCTCTTGAGGCTGGGATAAGAGCTTTGCTGCTGCTCCTCTCCTAGGCCATCTCTCCTGCTGGCAGTCTAAAGTTCTTAAAAGTAATTTTCACAGTTATTTATCTGACATCTATGTGATCCCTGCACAGGAAGATACACTTGATACAAAGAAAAATATGGGAAGTTTTGTGGATATCTTCAGGTCTCCAGGCTACCTACCAAGATTATAGAAAGCCTTATGTATATGAAGACCACTACTGCAGTGAACGGCAAAGAAATTTCATCTTTCAGAGCATCTGTTCATAAGCCCTGCATGTATTTCCTTGAATGAAATGCATTTTCCATTACATGATCCTGTCTACCTCCAGAAATGACACAGGAGAGCTGAGCAACGCTGGCCAGCTACAATGGGAAGGCGCAAACAGAAACCTCAGAGCCTGTCCATGCCATGCTTGCTGTCACCTTTTCTGGTCCAGACACTGGTCTTGCTGGTCTTCTTGCTTGTGGCAAGAGCTGGAGGGCTTCCAGGCCCCTGATGTGGAACCTTTGCCTGCCCCTCACACAGCCCTGGACAGGTCTCCCATGGGTGCTTGCTCACTGTATGGAGGGGTGCCATGGGCAGTCCTCAGCAGAGCTGATGCACAGAAGGGACCACCAAAGTCACTTGCAAGAAAATCTCCCTAAATAACACAGCTCTGAATGACAGAACATAACCAAGACAGGCCAGATAATGCACAAAAGGTGAAAGCACAACAACTATGCTAAGACATGATAATGATAAGACAGGGAAAAAAAAACATGTGCAGCCTGAGAAAGTATTTTTACCGGGGAATGGAGTATCCTATTGCAAATAAGGATCAGGATACACCAGTAACAAACATTAATGATTCCTAAGGAGAAAACACAACTTCCTGGTGGCAACAGGAATCAGTGCTGATGGAGTGTGAATTTTAGCCACTGTGCTATTAATTGAAACCATATTTCTGTATGTGTGCCTATATGCACACACAGAGGTGTGCATGGCCTGGGGTAGACGGGCAGAAACAATGTGCTGGACATCTCCCACCCAGCACACCAGCACAGCCCACCTTTGCCTGGGAGGTGGGGGAAAAGCATGCTTTCAGTCTGGGGGATGTTTTCAGACAAAATAACCTTCTGTTCTCTCCTTTAGTGCCTTACTGACAACACTATTCACACTGTTCATACTGTTCAGTATTTAAGCCATTTTGCACTGATAATCCAACCTCATTTCAGCACACATCTCCCCCTCCCCCCAGCATTTCACAATTATATGAAATGGTAGGTAAAAGGCAAGCGCTTTGGAGCAGCTTTATTTACGTAATTTTTTCTCTTGATACTAACCCCCACGTTAATTATTGCTACCACTAAGTAAGATGGGGTAAAATTACACGTTTACTAGCTGCCTGCAAGATGATATCTTACATTAGCACAATGTAAAAATCAGACTTAATTACTACTAAATGGGTAACATGAAACTACAACATGTGTTGCTGGAATCAGAGAGGAGCAATTAGCAGACCTGATTCTGAAATGCAAATTGAATTCAGTGGCGGGGTTTAGGCTGCTTCACAACTGCCCAGTCTGGATCCTAATCCTGGCAGTACGGGTTGCATAGCATGACCATTTAATGTACTTCATAGACTCAAGTGCTTTAGGGCCAGAAGAAACTATTACAGCAACCTAATGCACTGCTCCCTCCTTTGTTTCCCCATCAAGGCCATCATTTCTGATCACTTAGCAGATGATCTTTAAGGAAGACAATTTAGTCTCAGTTAAGGACTACAAGAATATACCATGTTCCTGAGGTAAACTGTGATTATGGTTAGTTATCATTAGATACTATAAAAACTACTTTTCTGGCCTGCATGTTGCTTTGGAGCCTAGTACAGAGTTTCAACCTTCGATCCTCTTAATTTTCAGATCTCAGCAGATTTTCTCTGTTTGAGAACAGGGTTTCTTGTCTTACTTTTACCCCATGGACCTTTAAAAATGGTCAACAACAGAGCATCCAGGAGTCAGAAATGAAAGTCGGAAAAGCACTGTCAAAAATCTCCATGAAGAAGAGGGACTGAATTAATCTCCTTTATAGTGCAAGCAAGTAGTTTCATAGAATCACAGAATCATAGAATAGTTAGGGTTGGAAAGGACCTTAAGATCATCTAGTTCCAACCCCCCTGCCATGGGCAGGGACATCTCACACTAAACCATGTCACCCAAGGCTATGTTAACCTGGCCTTGAACACTGCCAAGGATGGAGCATTCACAGCTTCCCTGGGCAACCCATTTCAGTGCATCACCACCCTTAAAGTAAAGAATTTCTTCCTCCTTATATCCCATCTAAACTTCACCTGTTTAAGTTTTAACCTGTTACCCCTTATCACTACAGTCCCTAATGAAGAATCCCTCCCCAGCATCCTTATAGGCCTCCTTCTGATACTGGAAGGCTGCTATGAGGTCTCCACACAGCCTTCTCTTCTCCAGTTTCTTAGTTACCTTCTCACTAGATTCTGATAACTCCAGTCAACAGAGTTTAAACATATTTTAATCTCTCTGAACTCTTCACTGCTTTTTCAGTCACAAAAAAGGAATACTACAAGTGAGTAAATTCAGCCAAGCAGAAGCTGAGGTTGTGTCCTGAAATGCTGTACCAACCACCGGCTGGGTTTTACCAGAACTCTGCTGGACAAAAACTTATCCAACATGCTCCCAAGGCTCCTCAGGTACACTCTCCAGCAGAGCCCCCGCACCCACAGACCTCCAGTCCCTTGAGACAAGTGGGACAAGGCCTCCCCCATGGGCAGAGCCAGCAGGGAAACTCGGGGTGCACAGCATGACACTAAGTGAGGGAAACACCCACACAGCACTATGGTATTTGGGCAAAAACCTCTCCCTGGCCAGCACTCACCAGCTACCCCTCTCCCGACGGCAGCTTCACCAAGAACAAGCCCCATGCACTGCAGTGAACCATCTGCACACCCTGCTCACAAATATGCCCTGAGGAGTGAGGAAGGGAGCGAGCTGAGTCCGCAGCCAGGCAGCTCCGTGTCCTCCCAGAAGGAATGCCAGAGCGGGAGGACGCACAGACTGCTCTCACGTGATGTTTTTTCTACAGCTATCACATCAACCATATTCAGGCAGGGAGCCCAGACGAACTGAACAGCCAGCCTGTCACTAAATCAGGGCAACATGAGGTCTGCAGTATTTTATACTGTCTAGCCTTGGCCCAAGCAGGTGATGGGTACTGAGAGAGAGAGGTATGGGTAGCCCCTGCATAGGGCCCAGAAGGTGCACAATACTGTCATGCAGTGCTGGGCAGGCATCTGGTGTTACCTGCCCCAGTAGGGCTGGGGCAGTGAGGGTACCCTTCTTTGTTGGTAAGGTCTCCTGCCTCGCTCTGCAGTGCTTTCTGCGCTCATGTTAAATGTTTACACTTCACTGACACAAGCACACCCTGAGCTGATGAGCAGCCACAGGGGGACCTGGCTGCCTCCTCAGCACCCTTCTAGAGGGATAGAGTCAGGGGCTGTAGGCCCAGCACCACCCCAGGGGCTCTGTCAGCCTGTCCACCCCCACTGCCTGCTCGATCAGGGCCACCTCTGAACACCTGCCCAATCTAAATGCCATGCTGACATCCTGAAATGGCGGCGGCATGCAACGGCAGTGCCAAGAAAACATTTGTTTGCAAGCTGATCTACCTCCATGCTACCTTCTGCACCACTCCTCCTCCTACTAGTGTCAGCATCACCAGGAGCCCTATTCCTGCCTGTGTGTGGCACAGAGCCTGTGCAGCTCCTACACCTGCTGCAGGCAGTGGGCCAGCAGCTGGCTCCAGGGATAAGCGGCATCTCCACCCAAAAATGTCCAGAGGTCTTTGTCTGCCACCCGCTCCCCGTCACTCACTGCAAGGTTCCTTGCTCAGAGGAGATGGCAGACTTGCGAGCAGCTTCACAAGCACACAGCACACACCACTGGTTGTGTCAGCACCAGCAGGCGGCATCGGCACCCAGCGATGCTCCAAAACCGCAGCAGCCAAGTACACAAAAAAAGCCAAACCTTGAGCAGCTGCAAAGACAGCAACTGAGGAGCAGGAGGTGCCATGTTGCATGAGGAGCCTGCCAGAAGTAGGAGACCCTGAATGGCCAGAGACACTGGGATGCTACACAGAAACCACCAAACATGGCTTCAACATGCCATTCAACAGCAAACGCGTCTCAAACATTGACCCTTGCACAGCTCCTAAGAAATAAAAAATAGCCCCACAAACACAGAGCACTGAACACCTTAAAAACTGGTTATTGTTAATCTCAATATTCTTCATGAGACACACACCAAATGCTTTAATCTAGATATTTTCCTGAAAATTTCTGCGCTTTTAAACAACTGCTAGTCAGATTTTTGTGCTGAGGAGATTTTAGTTGGAAACAGGGATTAATAAAAATGTGTCTATAGGAAAATATTTACTTTGTTTATTCATTTGTTGACAGAAAATGCCTGTTTTCTTTGACTTTTCTCTTTATTTCCTTAGACAGGGGGAAGCAAGTAGTGCTGCCAGTCAGCACATGCCCAGTATGTATGTCTCACTTTCACTGCTCAGCAACACCGTAGAGAAGGACAATCCTCTCCAGTTATGGGATCAGGATGATGCAGCCACAGCCTAGATGCGTACGCCTGACTCAGTGATGTTCAGCCTCCTGTAACACCTTATGCAGTGTGGCATGGGACTAATCAAGGTCTGGTGATCAGGAGGCAGGTTGGGAGTTACTCTTCCCAGTGCCTTCAGGGGGCGGAGACACTTATCTGTCCTCCCACAGACCTCCAAAAGCATCTTCCAGCTATGCAATTCAGTTCTATTCCCCACAAAGTGGGAGGCATTTCCTGTGAATATTCACAGAATTGTGGAAAAGAAAACCTGGAAATCTCAGAGAAAAAGAAACCACAGTCAATCCTGTCTCAGAAAAATCACCCCCAAAATTCAGCGTTTGGAAAATTCAGTGTATTTCTACATGACTTGGATCATCTGACATGCTGGATATTGATGTTACATCCAGATATTTAAGACTTTCACACAGATGAGCAAGAAATGAGCCCGTTTCTGTGAGGTCACTTTCTTCTCTACACCACCATCTTTCTGTGAAGCACAGCACGTCCTGTTTTTCAGATCCTGCACTAAATGTTAGAAATACAACAGCAATTCTTGCTCTCTGAAAATAATTTCCTTCCAGAAAAAACCCTGATTGCATGCTTAATAATGAGAAAGTATTCCTGGGATTCACTTTTGAGACTGCAAACTCCTTCATCCACTGCAGTTACAGCTTGGGTAATACAGGTACTAATAACTTTTGCTTTTTCCTTGAGGGAATATTTAATGGAATTATCAGCAGAAGTCAGTAAGTAATTAGCAAGAAGATAATTTGAGCTTAGTGTGCTGTGGAGCCCTCTGTGTGACTACGCTGCTGCCTGGCAGAGAAGTGTGACCCACCAGCAGCCTCAGGGTACATGTGGTGTTGCAACAGCCCCAGTGCTCTCCCACAGCTCCAGGGCAGCCCACAGCTTTGGGCAAAATCCTCCATGGCCTGCAAATGCTCTTTTAAATGCCAGCTCTTGGGGTGGTACCGGGACCAGCTCCTGCATCTATGACCCTGGCATCTTCAGCACACCACTGCTGGTCTCCACCTCTGCTCCCATAAGGCACGTGTGAACCCCTAATTTCACACATACTTAGGCCAAAGTGCACATGCTTCGAGCAAGTATCCTCACTGAAGTGTGAAAAGCAGGTCCCCAAATTTGAGTAGTTCCTATTAGGCCTTCAAAGCTGTTTTAAGAACTTAACATAAACTTCAAGCTAATTGAAATTGGAAACAGTTACTTTCCAACACCTCCTTAGAAACACCATCTAATCTGTCACACAAAGAAAGAACAGCAAACTGGAATTGGCTCCAGCCTAAAACTTTCTTGGACAGCACAGCCTGGTAAGGCAATAAACGAGGTCAAACTAGCAAACTGGGTGGTGCCAGAGGTTATTGCTCCTCTGGGCACAACCCATCAGGACCCCATGGTGCCCGCACAAGGGACCTACAGGAGCCCCTGTGCAGCCCCTGCACAGGGGAACTCCCAGAGTCAAGATGTCCTCTCTTTAAAAACAGTGAACAGACAATGGGAGTCTTCGTGCGGCACAGGGAAGACCGAGAGCATCTCTCTATGCAGTCACCCAGTGTGACATCCAATGTGAACCCTCCTCTTGCAGAAGGTTCTGCAGAAACCACCACATGCACCTCCAGTACCCCCTGAACCTCAGTCTGAGGTTCCTCAAAGCAGGGCTTACCCTGTATTTGGTTATTTCCATGGGATGATATTTGCAGTAACGTAATACGCAACCATTGTCAGTATTCTCTGTAGCATCCAGATGGGTTCTGGACAGCAACAGGGTGTGCATAGTTGTTGGGGACACCACTCAGCACTGCATGGTTGTGACCAAACTGACACGACAGTGGAGAGGACAGAGAGGCGACACGGCGCTTGCATTTCTATTTGCAACAGACTGCCAGGGCTGGTATGCCTGCAGTTTTGGAGAGGAGGCATTCTTTGCAGAAGAGGTTGAAGGTCTTGGGAGGATCAGCAGGTATCAGATTGGGCACAGGCATAGTAGACATACTAAATAAAGATCACAGTTACTGCTGTCATTTGATAAACACCAGAGAGCGCAGTAATCTTGCCATCGCTATTTAAGCTTATCCCTCTGCAGCAGCATAAAACCAGAAAAAGCAGTCAGACCCAGCAAGCCACTGGTGTGCTTCATTGACTCTGCATGTCCCGGCACAGCACTGACCCCTTACTTCAGCTGCCTGACTCCACGCAGAGCTTTCCTCTGTGTTTCTGGAGGTAGGCAACACCAATCGCCCTCTGTGTATCTGTAGTAAATACATCTGTAAGGACAAGTCTCATTAAATGCAGTTGGTCTGGGAAAGTCTTAAAACTAAGCTGCACCAGCCTGCTGGGTCTGTTTATTTTTATACCACTGTGGTAGCACAACCTGAGTTACCAAGCACTTGCTCCACACTCCGTGCATGTTTATACAAGAACTACTGCTCACAAAAGCAAATGGGAAAGCTTCTTGCTTTTCATCAACCCACCAACACCTTACCATTAAAATATCACCATAAAAGTCCAGGGCAGAGAACCAAGAGCACCAACGTGCTACTCACTGCGTGCAGAGATGGTACTGGAACAAACCCCGTCTCTTCCCCCGAGCTCCCTGGAAAAAGCCCCACGAGCTCTCCTCCGAGGTCCCAGCGCTGGCCCGGTCCCTGCAGGCAGAGCCACAACGTGTGGAGGAGTGTGAAGCCCTTTGTGGTGCGGTGCAGACACCAGTGGGTGCCGATGCTGCAGCAGCTTCCTCATCCTGATTGCAGGCCAGATTATCACTTCAGAGCCGAGATGTTCACCTGCAACTCCGCAGTGCTGCCCCTTGCTGCCCTCAGCTAAACGTTGAACAAAAAAAGGGACTGCTACCTATAAACACACCTTAAATACAGGGCTGATGCAACAACCTTTCAATTTAGATTTTTAGCACACATTGCTGCTCAGGATGTTCTGGAGACAAATTAATTCTCCAATTAAAAATTGTTGCTTAGCAACAGGGTTTGAGATGCAGAAAGGAAAAGCCGGGTGCCCATGATGGCTGGCTGTGGGCAGGCAGGATGGGCATGAGGAACTGCCTCTGCCCCAGCCTGCAGCCAGCGCTGGACCCCTGCCACAAAGGAGGTGTCCATGCAGCACCTTCTGTGCAACAGGTAAAAACAACCTCCAGTGCCACAGGGAAACAGAAGCTGAGGAATTAAACTCTGCTCTTGCTTATTTCAAAATAAATTGAAGTGAAAGAAACATCAGCCCCAGGGAGTTGCTCTGAGTTTTGAGCAAATATTTTTTCCTCAGGTGGTTTTGTGAAATTATGGTTAAATATGTGATCCTGCATGCAGAATTACTGTTATTGCTGCTAACATTAAATCAATGAGACAACCTCCACACCCCAGGATGCAAAGAACCTGGCTTTGAATCATAAAAATGTCAACCACAGGCAGGGTGTAATTTCTGCTGACAGCCTTCGGCAGCTACCATGGCCTTTAACCATTTGCAGTGTTACGATGGACTCACAACACTTCTGGGCTGTTAGTTACCAAATCCTACTTTTCCAGATTAGATATAGAACCCTCTAATATTTAACAGGCTACTTCCTGAAAACGAAAGAAAAAACTTCTTCCAGCCATCAGACACTTCTATGAGAGCTGTACAACCAGACAGCACTGCATGAACATTTACCACCCCATCACTATTTAGCAATTATTAATGACAGACACAATTAAATCAATCACATTGTGGTATTCCAAACATGCCATGGTACTGAATGGCAATAGCCACACCTGAGGATGCTCCACTCACATCTCCTCTTGGCTGGAGAGCTCTGCTCATCGCTACCACCTCTGCATCGGTTCTGCTGGTCCCCCCCCGTGGTGCTGATACGCAGACTGACTTGCACCAACGCCAGCCAGAGCTAGCAAACCAGCAGCCACACTGAACAGCACAGCACTAACAGTTAAAAATTTTTGCTCTGAAACAAACATGCAAACACCTCCCTCTTTCAGGGAGTATAAATTCCTTCCAAAAGCAGAGAGCTCAGTGCATTAAAATCGAAGCAGGAAGATGGCTGTTATGCAAAATCTGAGTATTGCCTGTAAATGGAAGAACTATTTATACCAATGCACATGTGTTTTACAGGAAAACATTTAACTACAAGTAAGCTATGATTTGTTTCTTAAAAATAAACTGCACACCCTTTATTGTAGTCACTGGCCTGCCAAGCAAACATAAACTTTTAAAATATCAAATAAAAAGAGTTAGTGGACCTATTTTACTGACTTGAAGCATACAAACTGCAGTCCCATCAAGCCAACAGCTATGCTTGTGACTCTGAAGGCAGACCATGACTCAGAGGCAGGACCACAATTGCTGAGGTGCTGCAGAGCTTTGAGGAACAGACCATTTTAAGATGCAGCCCAACACACACGAGAGGAGTCACGACACCTCAGCTCCTCTGCCAGCTCCTCGCTGCCCCGGCGCATGGCCAGACTCTCCCTTATTGCTGTGAGACCACAGAGCCTCTCCCCAGAGCTGGTCCAACACCGTAGCCAGCTGCTGGTTCATTGCCAAACCCACCAGCTGGGAGCAATGCTCAGGCAGACTGCCCATCCATGACAGCAGGGGCAGGCCCTGGTTCACAGATCAATAGCCTGCCAAGGAGACAGCATGAGCTTAGACACTCCCAAAGAATTTTCATGTGAAACCTGCTGGTGGCAAATGCACATCTTCAGAGGAAGTGAGTGAGTGCATTGGCCCCATGTAGATCTCTCAGCACTGTCCAGGGCTGGGCTGTGGCATGGGGACACTGATGGAGCACAGGAGCTGTTACTCACATTCAGCACAGACACGCTTTTTTCACTTCAGGCGAAAGCTAAAAATGAATTCAGCTTTTTTCCAGGGGGAAACAGCTGTGATCATTTTCTTTTGTCCAAAACTGTTCACTACTGATGCATCAGGAGCTTGTTTTTTTGTTCCCCAAGAGGCACACAACAGGGTATGAGCATCCTTCACCCAGGCAGGTGCCCACAAGGTTCCTCCAGAGACCAAACTGGACAAACCACCGCTGAACAGTAATGAGGTGTGCTTCATCACGAGTGGTGTGAGGACATAACTGTGTGATGCAGCCCTTCACTAGGACCAAATTACTGTGGGAGGTGTAAATCCCATTAGCAGCACTCCATCCCAGTGAGCAAATCACACATACCCCTCTGGGATGGAAATACCTGATTTTATACTCTGCACAAACCATACAGAAGAACTCTCCTTTTAAAACAGATTTCCTTTTTTAAATTAGGCTGTTCCAAAACTCATTAAAACCCAGGCATTCAGCCCTGTCACCAGCACCCCTGATCCCTGTGCAGGCCTTGGCAGAGATGGCCCTTGGCACACACAGCTCTTGACTTCAAACTGGTGACTTTCCTGACAGCGAAGGCACAGGGGGCACTCAAGGCTCCAGCCCAAAATCTGATTCAGCATGTCTGCCTCAGCCTTGCTGGTTCCTGCCTCCTGCACCACGGTGCTTTCACCCTGAGGGGATAAAGAGGGATGTTTGCTGGTTTTGGAGCCACTCAAGCAGCGCATTCCTTTGCTGGTTCCTCCACAGTACTAGCACAACAGAGGAAAGCCTACCAGCTCCAGAGCACCAGCAGAAAGGCAAAACAATGCTTTGTGTCTGTGAAAAAAGATGAAAATCACCTGTATATTTCTGGTTTTATAAGTGATTTTCATGCATAAAACAAAAATACACCACAGCATGGCAAAACCCAGCAGGTTCTTCCATGTAAAGTAACCACATTCCCGGCACCCTTGTGGTCGGGCTACTCTGCAAGCTTGCCAGTACAATGACCTAAGACAAACACATGGAGAACTGGGAGAGAAAAATACATCCCCTTGATATACTCATTTCCTCTTTGAGCACAGTCAGTGCCCAGCAACATGCAGTGTCAGAGGACTGTAGCCACAGAGGATGGCAGTGATGGATGCAGCAGTTTAGGTCCCTCCCCTCGTTAACAGCTCCAGCTGCCCTTCAGAGCTCATCTGTTTGCCAATTATCACCGCCATGCTTTGTTCTGCCCAAGCACACTTCTCTGGTCTGGAAAACTGTCCCTAAACATCCCGCTGAGCCCAATTCCACCTCCGCACCAGTCCCACCTCCCGCTGTGAGTGGCTGTGGAGGTGAGCTGGCTGCCACCAATCCCCACTATATAATACTAGTCTCAAAATAATTAAAGAAACTTATAAGTAAGGCAGACTCCAGCCTACAAAGCAAGTACAAAACTGCAGTGATTGAGATAGACCCCTCCTGCAGCTCTGGGGTGTGAGTGCTTCAGACGGATGGCAGTCCAGGGACAGCACAGTACTGAGCCAGTATAGCCACGCAGAGACTGGCAGCCGCAACACTCACAGCAGTCCCTGCTCAGAGAGTTAGAACAGCAGAAAGCATGATAAGGGGTTGATTAAACGGCAGCAGAAGAGAATAAATATTGACAACAACTGCTTAATTTCTGTTAAACAAAGGATTTCACATAAACACGCACCGGCCAGTTACAGCTGAACATCCCTGTTGTAGAACACTGAACCTAAGGCGCACGGCACTGGGTGTTCGCTGCACCCATGGCACTAAGTGACACCAGGAGGGGTGCCATGCCCTGGGCCACATCTGTACTGAGATGAGCTCACAGCCAGGCAGCATCCCTGGACCCTGTACAGCCCTGTGCTGCCCCACGTCACCAATATACATTTCTGTCAGAACTGACATTAATGAAGTTCTTATGGAAAACACATTTTTAATGAATGGCAACAGTAGAAGGATAAAAATAATCTGGATAACTTTCCAGAGCCTTCAATTCAGCTTGAATGTGTCTTCCTGTAAGGCTTTCTGTGGGACTGCAATAGCTGCCAAGTGCTAGTAAAGACAAGCAGGAAGTATTTTTAACAACAACAGCAACAACAACAACAACAAAACCTCTGGGTTTTATTAGGCAGCTGAAAGATGCATTTTATTCAGGCCTTAAACAGGGGTTTTGGGGGGCAGATTTGTACTGGGGAGCATGATGCTGTCATGAAAGCAAAGGAACCCTGCAGCCAGCTGTGACACCAGAGCAGCAACGACATGTACAATGTGCCACAGCACCAACACTTTCCCTTGCTTGCGTTTCAACCAATCTCTTCTGCAAAGCCCCAAACCAGCCAATTCACAGTCAGTAGGACTCAACATAATTTTTGCTTTTACTCGTCTTAAAGACCTTCCTCCATTTATCACTGGGCTTTAGAGTTAAAGTCTTCCCTGGCAGCCCTGAGCAGGCTCCTCAGAACCCTGGGAATCATCCCTTGGACACTGCCCTATCCCCATTCCCACCTGGCTCTGGACAGCACCTTAGCAAACCACTTGCAAGTATGCGCATCTTTCCATTTCAGACTATAAACTTATTTATTAAACTTATTAAAGGGCCTGTTGTAGAAAGCAAACAAATAAATTCTGCTTATAAAGCACTGTAAACACTTAGCAAATACATTGAGTACATCTGGTTAAGTTTTGCTTCCAGGAATACCAATCAAGGCTCTACCACTCTCTAGAAAAGAGTTTAGCTTTAACCAATAAATGGTCTGGAGCTGTTTTAAGCTTGGTTTAAGGCTGCTCTAAGGACTTAACACAAGGCCCTTCTGCTTCTCCCCACATCATCTCTGTCCTTCCAGGGCCCACCCTCTGGTGCAGGTGCCTCGCTCAGCAGGAGCCTCTGCAGCAGAAACACAGCCCCTCTTGCACAGAGCTGTCTTTCTCGGGGCTGATGAGGAGGGAGCTGGGGAAGAATGCCTGGGGCAGTGAGCAGCCATAACCGCCTCCCCACAACCCAGCTCAGCCTGGACATGCAAAGCACATGCAGGACACACTGCCTGCAAGCATGCTCCTTCCAGCTTCATACTTCATCATGGCCACTGGTCCAGGGGATGACTTCACCCCGTCTCCAGCTAGCCCAGCTGTAATTATGTCCTGTGATGCAGCTACTGCAATGGATTATTTTGATTTATTCAGCTAAATTAAATCATCAGTGGGTGAGCAGAATTATTTTCAAATACCTTTCACTGATTTATTTATCATATATTTCTTTCTATGATTTTAAGGCTGTTATTGCAAAAAAGAGGGACAAAAATAAAAATAAGAGGCCTTTTCAAGTTATTCCAGGTCACTTTGGGAGTTCTTTGCCAAAATCTGCACTACCAGAATAGGTACAAACCAAGTGTTTCCCAAGTTGGCTCCACAGAGGGAGACAGGACCTAACAGGAGCTGGTGGCCACCACTGTAACATTGCCAGTGTTGTCAGGGCCAGGGCCAAAGCTGGGGGCCCCCACAGCAGCAGCCCCATGTCCTTGCTCCAGCTGCACCACATCACTTCCCTGCCCAACAGTGCTGGTGGCAGGGCCTCCTGCAAGGACCTACTTTGTCTTTACACAAGGAGAAATGTGATTCATTTGAATTTGCTAACATGCTTTGTCTCACTTTTTTGGCATGATGCAATCTTGGTTATAATAATTAAATTTGATTCAGCTACAAGTTTTATACTTTTTAATTTTCTTTGTGCATCTTTTCATAGCCAGTGTAGCAATAACATACACTAAAGTGATAACTTCATGACGTCTGTGCATCTTGTAGAGGAAAGTTTCAAGCTCTCTAATTTATCACTTTAACTTCCACTGCTAATGGCACTTGTATGGGAAGGAATGCAGAGGAGCCATCATACCGCCATGAAATTCAACAGGCTTAAAAAAAAGAAAGAGAAAAGAAAACAGCGTAAGCAGACTCCCAGCATGAAACCAGAAGGAAAGAAAACAGCGCAGCAGCAAAACCCTCCCTGCTGTTCCCGGCGTCTGCTTGGAGCTGCCCTGAGCTTTGCTAGCTGGGCTCAGCAATTCTAGCAAGTCCTGCACAGGGACTGGGACGGGGGATGTGTCCTGTGACTTGCCTGAGCCTCTCTCCCAGCCGGAGGTGTGTGATGGATGCACCTTCTGCTTGAGCCTGGCAAGCCCTCGCCCCACCATCACCAGCAGCTCAAACTGCACAATTACAGTAGGAGCAGGAAGGGAGAAACAAGGGGAAGCACAAACTAATCTCTGGCTCCAGGTACAGCGGCATAGGGACACGGACGTTCATGCCTGCACCACTTCGCTTTGCACCCTCCTCCTCCTGAGCAGCACCCACAATGGCATCAAAGTGTCTGTCCAGCTCAAGTCATTCTGCAGCCTGAGGTAAGGTGCCCACTGGAGGCTCTGCCAAACCACTCAATCTTTGCTTTCTTACAGAAACAGAAGTATATTTCTAATCATGTAAATACAATTTGGGATTATTACTCTTATTGTTACAAATATTTGGATACCCACATGTGTCTGTATATACATATTGTATGTATCAGTTTATCAATATTTACATTTACACCACCCAAGACACACAAATGCCACAGACTGAGAAAGATTAACACTGCATTTCTTCTCAAGGAACCTCTCCCTACCCCCAACCACTGCTGTACTGCAAGACAAGAGGGAACTGCGTTAGTTCTCCACACCTATACAAGAAACAATAACGCCACCTCAAGAGCTGGTTATCTCACATGGGTTGCATGTGAGTAACAACAGAAAGTACAAGACATTTCTAGCAAGAACTTCCAAAATGGCTCTCTAAACTCCTAATGCCATCAAATCCTGTTAGAGCAATCTCTAACAGGAGTAATCTCTAGAGTAATCCATATGATCCTTACTCAAGCACGTAATAACTAACACTTGAAGAGTAAAATGAATGACTCTTAAGGTTAAGTAAAAATGTAAAATACACGCAAGATCTAACCTGTTTATTGCTACAGCTGCACACAGTGTCACCAAGTAAGAGGCTGTGGATGAAGCAGCATTGTACAAAGCCTCGCCAGCTGGAGGCATAGAGGATTACTTATATCAGTGTTTTTGTCCACAGTGAATAAAATGACTTGGTCTGAAAACCATCCCTTTGCTGCCCAGCCTCTGCCCTTAGGATCTCAGTAGTTCCAAGTAAATTATGAAAATGAGCAGCAATTCAAAGATCCATGGGGTTCCACTGCAACTGCTTAATGGATGTACTGCAGCAGAATTACCATTTAACAATATTTTCAGGCTTCCAATTTGTTTTGTGTGGTATGACAGAGAACAGGCAACTTGTCAAACACGGCAGACAGGAGAAACAAACAGGTGGCTGTCCCATCCCTGGCAGTGTTCAAGGCCGGGACGGATGGGGCATGGAGCAACCTGGTCTAGTGGAAGGTGTCCCTGCCCATGGCAGGAAGGTTATAACTAGGTGATCTTTAAGGTCCCTTCCAACCCAAACCATTCCATGATTCTATCATACAGTCCTTGTTCAGCAGAGCTGCTGAAACAGGTCAGTGTTATTTGTGGCAAATTCAAAAAGGAAGTAACCACAAGAGAGATGACACCATGGATGTTATCACATACTTTCTACATAATTGATGTTTTTTAAAACTATTTATAGACCTACCCTGGCTGCCTGTAGGGGTGTTCCCACTGTTCCAGCCTGGCTCCTCCCTGCCACAAGGGTGTTCACACTGCCTCAGGTGCCTGCCTGCAGGCTCTTTACCATCCCTTTGACTCAAGCACACTCTTCTTAGTAGAAAACATCAAACATAACTTTTAAGGTAGATTTAAGGCACATGTAAAATGCCCCAGTTGTAACTGTTTCCATCTGGTTTTGCAGCCCACTGGCATTTTAAGTCTCCTCCACCTGGTGAAAAGGGGAGGTGGTTGGCATGGTGATCTGAATTGCATAATTAGCATCCTCACTCTAGTGTAAATACACCAGAGAATTCTCCATTATAGGCGCTATATTTAAAACTGAATTGCTATAGTTTAAAAATAAAATCTTGCTTTTGTTATTTCAAGAGAGAGAAAATGTACATGCATACAGAGAGTAAGCTGAGGCCACAGACAGCAAGCTCGAGCCCACAGCAAATGGGACATGGCACTGGAGTGGCCCTGGCCATGCTTCCATGGCAGGAGTGATGCTGCATCGATGCTCAATTTATAAAGCTCTTCCCTCAGTTGCACAGGCACAACAACAGAGCACTACTACAGCATCTTCAGAATAAATCTGACCTGGAACATACAGGACTGCAAAAGTAAACAAGCAGCACAAGGAGGGGAAGGCACCACTGCTGTGCCAAGTCTCCTGTGCAGAGCCCAGGACCCACTGACACCTGCAGCACATCCCCAGTTTGGTACCACACTGTGCTTAGGCAGGGCACTCGCCCCTTCCCATGCGCTGACAGGACCAGCGTTCCCTGCCCTGCAGCTGGATCTGGCCGGAGACTGAAGGACCCCCCCACTGCTCAACAGCTGTGCAGGAGCTTGGGGTAAACTCCAGAACAAGGAGGACTAGGAAATCATTTAGTTCAGAAAGGGGAAGCTCGCCTTTCCCTCCTTGAAGCTCTGACGAGGCTTTATGGCAGATACACCACTGCATTGCAATGACAGGGACAGAGATGGGAGCAACGTTAACAGATTACAGCTGCAAACTGCTATGCTTTTAAATGGGAGGGATTTGGTAACCAATTCACAATATACTTACTGCAATACTAAAAATACTCTTTAAAGAAAATATAAAACATTTTCAGAAAAATTCACTGTAATTATACATGTGATTAATTTTCCTCCTTAAGCCCTGCATCTCATTTCCAGCTCAATGTTGCAACAGCTTTCCACAGTGCAGAAGCTGCTCTCACAGCTGTGCCTGCCTGCACTTTCACCTCTGCTGCAAAGTGCATGGGTTTTTTTCCATACTAGTAATTCAAAGGTACTCCTTTACGTAACAGGGGAAGCAGCAGAAGCTGGTGAATCCCCAGCATCCCAGCAGTATCCAGAACTGCCCAACTCACCACTGCTGCTGCAATGTATCCCTGTTTTTCAGGCATAAAACTAGGAGAGCACTGTAACCTCTGGGACTAAGTTAAACCCAAAGATAAACACAAAAGCTGGTTAACAGGCTGCCACAACACACAAACCACACACAATGTGGAGGTGTACTTGAAGAGGATAGCCTTAACACAGGTGTTCATGTACAGCCATGAAGACGCTGTAATGGGAAGCTGGACCCAGTCAGTCATATAGTGACAAAAAGGAGGATATTCCTCACCTCTACTCTCCTGTATTAATCTCACCAGTTTTGTTTGGATGTCTGAAATCCTCATTGCTACATCTTTTCTGTAACATCCTACAATCATCATGCTTGTTCTGCAGGCTCACTCTGTATTTACCCCACTAAGAGAAGTGATCCCTGCTAACCTTCACGCAGTATTACCCCTACCATGCACAGTTCTTTTGCTAGTATACTTTTGCAGCGACAGCGTTCAATTTCTCCTGAAAACTACTCATGCAGGGTCCCTTCTAGGGCTAGGTTTTAAGCAAATGGCATACTGTGATATGCAGGTGGTGAAACTTGGGAGCTGTCTTTCCATCCCAATCAACAACTTGGCTGGTGAGGGAAGAAGCCCCAGGTGAAACGAGGACACAGACTGCAATGCTCTGCTGTGCTGGGGGAGACGTCAGTGGCCGAGCAGTCTGCCAACACTGCGCAGCCTCCTCACACATTTACAGTTAAGGTCATTGCTGAATAACAAAAAAATTAATGCCATATCAATAAATTGTTCTCTGCTTTCCAACCGTACACCAACGGACCTCCTTTAGCAATCTGAAGGTCAACTGCTCTCATGATTTTTTGGCTGGATTTATATTGAATAGAGGTTGATTTAAAAGCATTGGTGAAAACTGCAGTCCCACACCACCATCACTAGAAATCACTGCTGGAATTGTAACCTGAAAATGCCAACACATTGACATGTTTGGGGTTTTTCACTGATGGGGTTTACGTAAGAATTACATATTTCTCTATTTTCTTGCTATTTCTTTTGTAGTGTTTTTCCCTGTTTTCAGCAAATAGAGAATCTTAACATGTTATTTTGAATACAACTAGAATAAACTGGTCAGGCAAATATTTCATTGATTGAAAAATAATTAATATGGATTGGGTGAAACTGTTCATAGATTTAACTAAAAATTACCCAACAACATTAGTAGGGAAAGCTGTGCCTGCCCCATCCCTTGCAGTGTTCAAGGCCATGTTGGACAGGGCCTGAACAACCTGGTCTAGTGGAAGGTATCCCTGCCTGTGACAGCAGGGTTGGAACTAGATGATTGTTGAAGTCCTTTCCAACCCAAGCCATTCTATGATTCCATGAAAATACTATTTTATACAAATGAAATGACAAATTCTCATTAAAATATGGGAAACTGTTAAACTTAATTTTAAAATAGGACTTGACTTTTCAACTGAGCACAAGTGAAACAAAGATTTCTGATTTTGTATTTTGTGTGGCCACCCGAACAGGGAACTCCACCATCTGCTTTCTGTTGGCAAGACCACACAGCAGCGTTCCAGTGCCCAACGTGCAGCAGATAGAGCTGCTGCTTCTCTCTTATCCCCCCACCCACATGGGCCTATATGGTTGCTCCACTGTGGGTCCTCTGCCTGCACTGGGCACCTTGGTGCACCAGTGGTTGCTGCGGGAAGTGCTCAGTGCACCTAACCTCATTGAGATTTCTGCTCTGTACTGCCTTTCGGTGCTTTTGATTTCTTCTCCTGACAAAGTCTCTCTTTCCCCAGGCAAATCCAAATGAATGATGTGCCTATTCAGGTCCACCTCTGCAGCAGAACTACCCTACTGCAGCCCAGGTAGCCTCATTGCTGCGTACCCTCTGCGTAAGGTCTGCAAAACCAGAGGTGAATAGATTTGCCAAAGGTTAATTAAAAGCTGGAAGTACTGGAACCCTGCATCCTACCCCAAACACAGCCAGCTCCCAGAGGACAGTCTCTAACATCTCTCTTGTAACAGGGGAGACCCACTGGGATTAATCAAAGGAGCACTGAGAGCAAAGGGAGCACTGAGACGCTACCAGTCCAAAATGTTAACTGAGGTTTCCAGCAGCTTCAGGCTTTCTGTGCCCTGCAGAAGATACTCAGTATTTGGCAAGACTTAGTGCATCCTGCCTGCTGGTCTCCCTCCTTTGGAAGGGACTACAATGGGTATGGGCTAATTTGACCTGGTTTTCGTATCTCAAAGCTGTCCTGAAAAATCAACTTACATTTCAGTCAAATACTGAAAATGCATACTCCAAATTTGAAACATCTAAATGGTCATTTCCACCACTGAGAGGCAGATGGAGGTCCCTGGAGGTCTCCGTCAGGAGGACCAGTAGTGCCCCTCTGAACAGGCAGACTTGCACAGAGAAGAAGGAGATGCCCAAGCAAACACCAACGGCGAGAGCTAAATGATGCCTTCTCCCTGCTGATACAACTGGTTCAGAGGGAGAGGACTGGTTTCTGCGGAAGGGGAAAAGACAGAATGTGAAATCTGCCAGGACCTGAGGTGCTCCTTACAAATACAAAAAATATTTTTAGATAAATAAAACATTTCCCTGAAACCAAGGCCAACCACTCAAATAGAGTGACTCAAGAAATTATTTCAAAGGCATCCACTGAGCTCTGCTCTGAGATGACACTTTCATTTGAATGTGAAAAGCAGAAAGTGAACCTTCACTGAGTGAATGCCAAGCATGGGTCTCTAATGAGTGTTTACACAAGTAATATGGAGCAGGTTGGTGCCACTAAGGGAAGCAACTGCTATTTTTGCCTGGAAAAGTGAATACCTACTTTTTCAGTGCTAAAAACTTTTCCCCAAAAGTTTTCAAAGTTTAACAATTGTGAATTAGCAGCATGAGAAATGATCTTGGATCCCTTTTGGTAATGCCACACCAAAATCTCCACTGAGCAACACACTCTGCTTCTCTGCAAGGCTCTGTAGGAGCTGGATGGCATTTTCAGTCAAACCAGACAAAATAAACGCAGCGCATTTCGCTTGCTGGCAAAACCCACTCACTGCATGGCACAGCCGTCCACTGAAAGTCACTGACAGGCAGCATGGAAAAGTGACCTGCGTTCCAGGAATGCAAACAGCTCCCTGGTCCCTAACCCTGACAGAAGAGAGACATTTTACAATACAGTAAACTTTCTTAGATGGAAACATACTGTTTCAATAACACCCAAACCTTTCTACTTAATTACTGCACACATACTGCATTGTCAAACTAAACCAGGAACAGTAGCTATGGAGGGGAAAGGGAGAGACTGCAACAGAGACTCTCTCAGGCAAGTAACAGCCCTTCAGCTGCTGGGACACATGTGGATGCCACTCAGGCAGACATGTGTGACAGTAGAGGACAGGCTGCCTTTGGCAACCAAGTTGTGTCTTTGGCAGCTGAAAACTTAACACTTCTGGCCCTTTTTTGTACAGCCTGCTTATAAAGTGATCAAATTAAGGCCATTCAGTCTACTCAGCTGTAAAAAAAGAAGTGAAATACACAAAGCCACACAAGAAAGGCCTATTCAAGAGGCATAGTTCATACTGACCTCTAACTATACTGGATTTCAAAATTAGTTTAGCCTAATGTCACCTCACCACAGAACACTAAGCCTAGAGATGTAATTTCCACAGGTGCTTCAGCTCTGAGGTATGTTAGGATGTTGGGGCTGAAGGACCACTAATATTCATCACAGTGGGCAAAAACTAGAAATTGAGACCCTTAGAGCAATGGTGTGAAGTTCCACGTCTAAACCCCAGCTGACCCACAGCCCAAGACAGGTGTGACCTACATCTTTAACACTGAAGGTTTGTATTTGGTTTGCAGTTACCACCACCACGGTACCACTGACAGGAGGTGCATGGACAGCCAACCAAGTACCACTCAGCCTTGCAAGCTCCACCAGTGCCAGCCCAGCTTGCTGCTCCCCAGGGCTGGGCAACGTCCCATCAAGCTGTGACAGGTGCCTGGGGAAAGGTGCTGGGCAATGCTCTATCACACTGCTCAGGACATCCACGGTGGGATGAAGGATGTGCCTTTCATCTGCGGCCGGCTGCCAAAGGTCCAGCTAATCCCAAGCACCAGGCACAAGGCAGAGTCCAGTAAGTCAGCACAGGACAGTGAAATGGCACAAGGGAGACTGGCCTTATGGGGTTCTTTAAAGAGACATAAAGGAGAAAAGAAAAACACACAATACATAGAAAAGGAAGGAAAAATGCTTAGAACGTCCAGTAATGGGACAAATCAGGCCAGTGGATGTCCCTCCACCAGCCGATATCAGTGCTGCAACCAAAAGGACAAAACCACAAACATACTTGAGTAAAGCAGGAAAGTTTCTGTTCTGAAAAAAACAATCAGGAAATTTTAGCAAATTTTAAGAAAAAAATCCACCTCTTTTTCCACAACAGGGAGCTCCATGAAGCTAATGGCTTCCACTTTTGACAAAAAAGTCATTTCCAACCCAACAAAATGCACCTTTAAAAAATGACAGTCCCCCTAAGACGGCGGCAGAAATGAGCAATGTGAGCAGCACCTCACAGGCGCACAGATGCACATGCGCTGGACAGGCACATGCTCCTGCACTGCTACAGCCCCCATCGCACATGGTCCCAGCACCCCGTCTCCAAAAGAACTCCAGGTGTCACTGTCAGTGCCACACAGTGCACAGCCACACATGTGACACATGTGCCCCATAGTCTGATGGCCACAGACTGCCAGAGCCCATGAAAATGTACTTGTGGTGACAGGTACACATACTGTGACAAAAGAGGTATTTAATTTAAATGTATTCCTAAGATGGGAGCCAGAAAAATCCAGAATGAACAGTTGGTCTGCATACTCAACCAAGCCAAAAAATGCCAGCATCTGATTATTATTTATTGCACCAATGGCGTTGCCGCTGACAGAAGCTGCTGTAAGCAGAAGTACACTAAACAAAGCAGTAATAAATGTGCAATCATGCACCAGCACAGGACAAGGCTAGCTGTCCAAGGGTCAGCGTGAAATACAGCTCCTCACCACATCTCACCATGCTGCCTGTGCTGTAATTAGACAACTACAAAGTTTCCTATAGCTTGACATCGCTACACTTAACAAGTTATAGGTGGCAATGAAATTTTGCAAGACTTAATCTTCAGTTTAACAGGAATTAACAAACCCGACAGCATGCATCCACGAGCAACGACAATAATCAGACCTCCAGCCTTACAACATCCACAGATCACTAACAGACCCTGCATGATGGTGTGCCCCTGCCACATCCCACACCTCTCCTCTTTGTCATCTCACAATTAAATACCTCTGTCCCTTTTCTTTTAAAGCTGAATTCTCTTGTTTTTCTTTTTTTTTTTTTAAGTGAAAAATCAAAGAACTATCATTGGAAGATAAAAATTTGGCTGATGGAAAATTAGATTTGCATTTTTCCTTAAACATGCAACACAGAACAAACACTGACCCTCTCTTTTTCCCCTCCACAGCATCATAATTATAAGTAAAATTGTTGGCTTTGGCCTTTTATTTTTGCACATGCAGATGCATGCAAACATGCTACCTGAACTTCATATTTTACCTGGTAGTGTAATCTTCCTCCTAGACTGAGACTGATTACTCAAAATCATTTATAAGAGTAAGTTTCACGGAAAGGAACAGTAAATGCACTTCAAAAAGGAAATAAGGAAAGGGCTGGAAATATGGCCACTCACTCTTCTTGCTGGCTACTTAGTAGGGAAGGAAAGGAAATGTTTCAAGAACAGAGGATTTGGTGAAAAAGAGAGATTCACACAAAATTTGACAGGGAACAGGTACTGAGGCAGAAGAGTTTTAGTAAGGTGAGTTTTTAAGAGACCTAGAAGCCAGCTCCATGAAATGTGTTAGGAATAGCTGGTGACAGAAAAAGATGCCCTCAGGACAGGCGAGCAAAGCCTTGGGGAACAATCAAAATCAGTGCTATTGAAAAGAAAAGGGCAGGGAATAAAAGAGAAAACAGAAACAACTGATTTTTCTAGGGAAGACAGAAATTAAGGAAAAAGCACTGCAGAGAGCGCCACACCAAAAGCAATCAGACAACTATAAGTGAAAAGGAGAGAAGAACAAAGGCTTTGCAAGACAAAGAGGAGTACTGGAAAGCTCAGAGGCTCTGGCTCTGCCTATGACATTGCAGCAGATCCCAAGGGGGCTACAGTGGGAACTGCATGGCTCTGGTCCCAAGGCACTGAACATGGAATGCAAGAAGAGCACAGGCAGAAGCCCACCTAACAGCTCACAGCGTACACGATACCACGCAGCCTGACAGCCCAGCTGAATTCCACATGCTGCCTCATCTTCCTTTAAACTTTCCCCAGACCAGTGCTCATTACATCCTCTCCACCCATTACCCCTGTTCCTTACCTTCAATAGCAAGCAGAAGGCTTCCCCTCCCTCTAGTGAAGACCCAGAAGACACCCATAATTCATGTCCTGGTGTCTGCAACGCTAGGAGCTGCAGAGGATACAGATTCAGTGCCTGTGGGCAGCCATGGGGCAGCAGTGGGACCCAAGCCAGGGCAGGCACTGGGGAGACAGCCCCACACCACCAGGTACATGTGGGCAGCTATTAATATGGTTGCAAATGAACAGTGAGGACCTGTACAGATACCATTTCTAGCAAAGAAGAGATGTTTCCTTCCACACACATCTAATGGCTGCTCAGGTGTCACTTTGGCCAAACCAGCACGGCACCCAATAGTGCTCTTCTCCAGCCTTAGAGAGAGCATGTCTGGTGCAAATGAGGTATCTGTGTAAGTAAAACAGGGATAACATTAAATCTAAAGTATGGGTTCCAACACAAGCACTTACGGCACACATAAAGCTTGCCTGCTCTTGTAGGAGAAAAACCAAACCTCTAGCAGTGTGCGGAGAGAAAGCCGACAGAAAGGATGACTGCTTTGTTACATGGTCATTCCTCATCACGATAAACCCACAAAGCCTAATTGGGAATTGGTACTGATCCACATAATTTAGTAATTGACAGAATTCAGCACATGCAAATTAAAACAATTAAAGTTAGTATTTTTTACAGCGATACAGTTCCACCAAAAAGAGAAAATAATGAAAGAAAGGGATGCTCTCCTCCATGCTGCCAGGCCTGCAGTAGTCTGTGGGTGACAAGTGTTTTAATTATATATACAAGAGAACTGTAAAATCAACTAGATTGGAAAAGACCTTTAAGATCATGAAGTTTGATCACTGACTAGAAAAACCGTTTTCCACTGTGTGCTATTTTTCATGCCCAGTTTCTGCTGGGCACTATTAATTTTCTACTAGCTTTATCACTATTAACTGTCAGAAAATGCTTCCCTGAAGGAAAGCAAAAGTTTAAACTCACCTGAAAAGAACGTATGGCCTCAGTGTCCTGCAGTGCAGCCAGAGGAGCTGGCAGGGGAGGTTGCAGTCAGCCGCACCAACTTTGCAAAACAAGCTCTTTTCCTTCCATTTAACTGCACTGGCAGCATTTCAAATATTATTAGTTAAAGAATTTAGATAAAAAATTCAGATTTTTTAATAAATCAGCTGATTCTCAAAATGGCTGAGTGCTTTGTATCCCTTGCTAAAATGCCAGTGTAATTAATGGCACAAACACCACCAGAACTGGCTGTGGCTCCAGCAGGACGAGCTTCTCTTGCTGCAGGACCTCTGTGTCTGGCATTCAGATGTCTGCTCCTTCGAGAGCAGCAGCATGATCTGGCAGCAAGAAGCCCCTCCTGGGCACCAACTTAGACCCTCGCCCGCCTTCTGAAAAACAGTGTAAATGCCTCAAGTTGTTTCTGAATGCTCAAGAAGTCTGAATAAGCCCGTGGTGGCAGAGCAAGGCGAGGCCCTGAGTCAGTTGTGCATGGCTACCCCAATACACAAAAATAACTTGCTTGTTCCTCCTGGTGTGTTATTTTTACACTGGCAGCTCTGGCTATCCATGGCAGTTTGCTGCCGCTGGTCCCAGTGAAGGCACACAGCAGAGGCCTGGTGCATGAACACCTCAGGGTGCTGATCAGGTTGTCCCTGTCCAGCCCAGTCATCCTGACCTAGCTCACAGGGCTGCCCTGTGGGGCGGGGAGAGGTCCCTGCACTGCAGGGTCTGTGAGAAACACAGCCAGCCACCACTGCCCACCCTGTCAGCTCTGCCGGGCACGTGGGGAGAGCCATCCTCCACCTCTACCCATCATGGCCAGTGCCCCCACACTGCCCTCGGAAGGAAAGACTTCACCTGAGCTGCTGCTGCTGCTGCTGGAGAGGAAACTTCTAATTTGCAATTGTCTGGAGGAAACCCTTGTCCTGGTTTCAGTTCACAACATGCCCACCATTTCCAACGAGGCAGATACAATTACTTTATACATATGAGCAGCATTTATCAGCTCAGGATAGCTGAGAAAAACTTAATGATGCCCACCCAGGCTGCACCCATACCATTGTTTAAAGGAAGAATCAAAGTGAACTTTCCCTTCTGCAGTCTGAATGCTGGTTCACAGTGCATTCTGAAGCAACTTCTAAGTTAAAGCTCTTCTGGGATTGACTTCTCTTTATAAATACTAGTTTTAGAGATACAAGTCCAGCTGAGCAAATGCAAACATCTGTAAGAGCTGCTAATAACAAAGCGTTGCTGTTGAAAGGTAAGTGGGAACGCAATGGAGTCAGGGCGGGACAGCAGCAGAGGAAGCTGCTGGCAAGTAAAGATTGCTCAACATGACACCAGCATTGGGGAAAAACTGACAGAGTGGAATAACAGGAAGCTTAGTCACTCCTGGACAAAAACACCACAGCATATGCGAGAGGGGAGGCAGGGGAGCTGAGCAGCAAGCTGGGGCGGCTGGGCTGGGAGGGCCTACAGAGCAGAGCTCAGCCCCCAGGACAGGCCAGTGCGGGCAGAGGACACAGTACTGCAGACACTGGAGCAGCTGGAGGAGCAGGGCTATCCTGCCCAGGTGCCCCCTTGCGGAGCAGGGCCATGGCAATGGGCAGCCCCACAACAGCAAACCCTTCCTGAATACAGCATGATTTGCTGCACCGGCTCCTCATATCCCCAGGCAACTGATCAGCTTGGGGGCAGATAAAAACACACTAGGGGAGGCCAAGGAAGGCTGAAATACAGCAGTTAGAATTTAGGGATGTATTTAATTTTGAACAATTACTGTTACCGTTCAAACCTACCACACAACAGCTTCAAGAGCAGAGTTAAGCCTGACTGATGCAGCACTGCACACCTGCCGCCTTTCAAGGACAATGATCACTTGCTTCCATTAGGAGCCACCACAGAAGGTGACTGGCAGGTGCATGGGAGAATATGAACCACAGCTGAGGAAAGGATCCTGACTGGCAGACCACAGACTATGGCACCAAAGCATCATCCTGGAGAGCATTTTGCTGGTGCACAGCATTAGCACATTCCTGGTGGCTCTCAAGCAATACAGATTCAGACCTTAAGGGTACTTTGCAGAAGCCTCAGAAGTGGGAAGGAAAGTTGAAAAGATTATTAGATTTCCCTGCTGGTGATCTTCCACACTGAAAAGTACTCGTTACCCTTAAAATACAGTCTGCACTGCTCACTGATGAAGGGATAACAGCACTGGGTATTAGCAAAGGGACTATGCTAGGAAAACACATAGCAAGAAAGACAAAATAATTAGAGGCTAGATAAAGAAAGCAACCAAACCATGCCAAAATGAAGACAACCTTGATTAATAAAGTATTTTACTGCCTAGGCAAATGAAGGAAAAGGATGTAATAAACAACTGGTTCAGCAGCAGAGAAATAAAAAAAATTAACCAACTCAGTGGTTTAAAAACTACTCTAATGGAAATCTGTCTCTAAGTAATTCAGATTCAGTGGCAAAAAAACAAAAACAAAAAAAGAGAACCAGTTGATATATTTGATATCAGGAGGAAAAGGGAAAGTTAGAAACCTTTAACAAAGAGTAAGTTTAAGTAGGCAAGGCTCGCAAAGGAAATGTGTCATGGGCAAATAAAGATTGATGCATCAGGTTTGTTTTACCTAGCCACTGTGTGCTAAGGCACAATAAAAAGCTTCCTAACCAAATAAACAGTTCTCCAGTCCCTGCAGGCTAACCACAGCCATGGTAAAATCAAGCAATTGAGTATACAGCTGGAGGCCTGGGCCGGTGAATCCAAGCAGTGGAGCAACCCTTGGGGCCTTGCATCAAGCACTGCTTCATGATACATTGTGGGATGCACTTGTCATGTTTATTTAAAAAACCAAACAAATCCAAACAAAACCCTGAAGTGGTGTAACAGCTACATGGAAAAACAAACTGAATGAGGGAGGACACCAGTCTCAGCTGGTGGGAAGGGGAGCCTGCACTGCCCCATTAGAAATGTGCAGGTCACTGACACATCACATACAGCAGGGAGGAGGAGCACACCAGGGCACATGTGGGGAGGACACCACAGAGGCCAAGCACTGCAAGCATGGGCAGAGCCCAGCACTACGGCAGTAGCAGTAGCTGTGCCGGACACCACGGCATGGCCCTGCAGACATTCAGGCGGAGGACAAAGGGCCTTGGGTGAGGTTGTCACAGCAGAGGCAGCCAGAACATGACAAGCACAGAGTAGCCCTCCACAGGCCAAAGGATGAGGTAGTGCTGCAGACGCCAGCCCTTGTGGGTCTCTGCTGCTGGTACCATCCCAGCTGGATGGCCAGGGCTGGCCAGCAGTGCTGGAAAGCTCTGGGAGCAGCTCCCTGGCCACAGGCCATACAGGATGATGGCAAAGGGCGGCTGGGCTCAGCAGGATTGGCACAGGATAGCTGAGCAGGTGGCACTGGGCCCACCAGCCCCGCTGCCTTCTGCCTGTCTCCGGAGAGGGTCACCCACTGCCACAAGTAAAGTTTTGTTTGATTTCTAATTTGTGGTGGCCATCTGTGGCTTGCCTTCACCACACACCAATGAAACACCCGAGGCACAGGCTCAGTTCAGTGTCCAGTCACCAAGTCCACATGTCAGTGTCTGGCTCCACCACCAACACTTCCATGACATGATCCAATGACCATTAACACTGGGGCATAGAAACGCTAACGAAAATTGAGTTTCAACCCATGCCTATGACGAATTTCTTACTCAGAGCTCTGAAGTGCACCGCTTGAAGCCAACGGGAATGGCAGGGACACCACTGGCCTAGCAGCAAAGCTGGACTCAACAGGCCCACTATCAGTCACAGACTTTTTTTTTTTATACAGCTTGGAATAATTTCCTGCACTAAGTGCTTCCCAGGCCTCATAACACTGATACTGTAGATCAATATTTTACAGACACAAAGCTGCATGACGGATGTACGCACTAATTAAACCACATCTAACAAGCAGTGCTGCTGAAATCACACACTCCGAATCCCTTGTAGCTTTTACACCAGAGGTTTGGCCTTGCTCACTTTCCACATAAAACAAAATGACAATAAAATGACAGAACAAAAGATCTACTGTAAGTCACAGTGTGCAAATAAGACAGTATCTACGTTGCCCGTATCAGTGCAGTGCAAATATAATTAAGGCTATGAGAACACATGACTGGCTCTCCGGAGCTCACTATCTTCTCTCTGTTAGAGGCCCTGCACAGGCTTTACTTTTACAAATGCAACTCTTTGTTAGAGCAAACGCATACACTGCATAGATCCGCGCTGCTAGAGCAAATATATACATTGATAGTTCTCGCACTTGAGTTGCTAGGAGTCCACACAGCCCCAGCCAAAGCTGGTAACACATGGACCACACACCACAGTGCTGCTGCAGAGTGGGCTGGGAGCTCTTGGTGTAGTCAGCAAAGGTGCCTGTCCCCTCAACTGTAGGCATATCCCTGCATCCCCCAGCTGATCCTAGGGGAAGGCTGCTTGCTGGCCTTGGCACCAGACTGCAGCACCAGCATGGTTTTGAGATACAGGTGCTACTCCTGTTGGAAAGAACTCGGTAAAAACCTGTATGTGCTCAGAAACATGACTGCAGGATGAATATTCAGTATCAAAGCCTTCAAAAAGGCTGAACTCTGACAAAGTAGTGTACCGGGAGGGTAGGGGAAGATAGTGACAGCTTAGAAAAGCTTACAAATATGTGACAATGTCATTAGAAGAGTAGAAAGTACATATAAATGGCAGAAATTGGTTTTCAGCGTCTGTAAGGTCTCAACAGAGCATCTGGGCTCTGAAGGAATAAAGAAATTAAGATTCATTTGTCTTTGCTATTTTGCTGGAGCTGTTGAACAGAAGAGGGCAATGGACACAAATTAGTGGGAAACACAGATGGCAGGATTTATTTTTCTAAAGTTAAATAATCACAAAATATGCCAAAATACTGCTTTGTGGTCAGAATTCCCTTTAATTATTTATTTTAACACGGGCACTGACAACTGAAATGTCCTGTCACAAAAACAAGCAGCAACTTCCCTCTGACGGCAGCTCAGCTCCCAGCAGGAATCCCACGCCCAAGAGGAAAAGGTACCAAAAAAAAAAAACCAACCCCAAATGCAAAAGTGGAAAGGGGGGCAGGAAGTATTTGTTTTACAGAATAAATCCTTCTGTAGGAATCAGCATTTGTATCAGTGGCAGTTTAAATTCGTTATATTTCAGCAGTTCCACTACCTTTCTCATAAACACCAAGAAAAAGGAAATACAGCCTCTGCAGGCATTATCTGTAGCATGGACAAGCTCAAGAACAGGCCTCTGACCTGAAGACTTGAGCGCTTTTGCTTGAAGCATTCAGCCACAAAGCTAGTAGGAAATCAAAAATTTTCCATGTGTGGGAGCCAAACGAACTGATGAAACAAAAACTAACATTCAGAAGGAAGACCAGCATATCATGATCTCATTCAAAAAGCACTTTATCCCCCAGTTCAGCATGTGTGAGGCAGAACCAAACTCAGATGAGAGCATCGGCCTCAGAGCTGTGCTGGAGGGCTGCACTACAGGTGTTCTTCAAGAACCTAAATTCTCCTTTAATGTATTTCACACAAATCTGTGAGAGAGCAGACAACTCATTTCTAAGTATTCAAAGGAAATAAAACCACTATTAAATTCCCCTCTCTTCCCCAGCTTTTTTTTAAAGGGAGACCGTACTGACTGTAAAAGTAGTAGAACAGAAGAGAGCTTTCTGCACTATAATATCCCTACAATAAACTAAGTTCAAGCTCAAAGCTTTGTCCTCCATGACTGCCAAGCCCTAAAAGCCCCAAGAAGGTATTTTATGGGATCTAGAGGCGTGCTGTCCCCTATACTATCCTTGTGCTCACATGCCCCTCCAACTCCCAGGGCAGCAGTGAAGGTCAAGACAGTGCTTCACAGGCACACACCTTCCTCCTCTTCCTCCGCACGGAAGAAGCCACTTAATGCCAGGCTTCTCCACAGGGCTGGCAGAATTAAATTTCCTATGCCAAGAATGAGGCCTGGAGCCTGCCTGTTCTGTCACAGAAATACCAGGAGGAAGGAGAAGAGGAGGGAGGAGAAATGGAACCAGAAGCCAAGACAAAAAGAAAGCAGGAAGATGGCTGGAGGGAGACCCGGCATTGCTGCCGATGGTTGCTCCCACTGCTGTTCCAGACAACAGTAAAATCCAGCCATGCTTTCCAAATTTTAAAAACTAAATATGGGTGTATTTTCAGCAACTGCTATTTTGAATTTGTTTAAGCACAAAGCAGCATGTTTTAATTCACAAAAGGCCCTCCCAGCTGCTGAAGGCTCCTTTTTACATACAAAACCAAAGTCAATGCACAAAAGATCAAAACTTGAGGAACCATCTGGCATCAGTTGCTGCAATTGCTGGAAGAATCCATAGAAAGGTCAAGGATTCAGGAAACATGGGACACAACTGCTCATGTCTAAAGATGCTGCCCCAGTGATTCATGGCCACTTTATCTCCTTGCTACAGGCAGGGTCACAAGGTGTATCACAATGATAACAACTGTGTCGTCGGAAACTACTGACCTCCCACCCCGTGAGAAATTCCCATTTAAATCCCTAGCCATCCTGTATCCGCCTGCCAAAGCCACACCACACCATGCAGCACCATGCAGGCCAAGGGCTGCACAATCCTGCTACATCTTAGCAGAACACCCTGCAGCATCACCCTGCCAGCTCACACCTTCTGGGCGTCAGAAAGGTGTCACTGTCGCACCTTCCGAGAGACTGCTGGCAGTCCCTCCGGCCTCAAGCACTGTATATGGGGAACGACGTTATGAAAATGCTGCTTTCCAAAAAGCATCAGAACCAAACCATGAATGTACTGCAAAAATACAAGGTCGGTACAAACCAAGCAAACCCACCACAACTTTATCAGAAGACATTCACACAGAACCATTCTGGAACTGGTGGCAGATAAAGTGTAAAACCAAGACAATTTTTTTGACAATTCAATTTATATAACAATTTTTAAAAACTGTCATGTGAAATAAAATAGATTAATACCAAGCTCAGCAATTTTTCAAACCTGCGCAGTTAGTAAGGGAGAACATCAACAGAAACAAAAATCAAATTACTTTCAGGGTCTTTTTTTCCTCCTTTGAATTACAGTGGTTACATGAGACAGACAGAAGGTGCAACTTGCATTACAGCAGGGAGCACAGAGTCGTTTGGATACTGCAGCAAGCTATGCTCATCCCACCTCTTCCCCAGCCCAGATTTGAAGGGAAAAGGGGAAGTCTTGCTGTGGGATATGAAAGGAGAACACCGCCTAAGCCTTAGCTTTTGTGAACGCTGTCTTCCTCTGAAAACATTATTATGTTTCAAATACTTCACTGTAGAAGTTTTATTTACTGATTTAGCCAACCTATAGTTTAAGACAGGTTTTTTTTCCAAAAAAAAAAAAAAGAAGCTGTTCATCTCTCGCATTTTCTGTACTTTACTAAATCTTTAAGCTTTACCACTGGAAAAAAAACAGACAAGGGTGTCTAATCGTACCCAGGTCAGATGGTGCTTTCCTCTGGTCTTTGGAGGGAACAAAACTCTACCCTTACCCCAAAACCCTGTTTCTGTTAAACATAATGAGCGCACCTCCCCTGCCTTTCACCCACACGTTCCGGAGGAGCACTCTTTCAGTTTCCTGCACGCTAGTCAACTGATGCCAAAAAGAAAGCAAGTACAAAAGAACTTTGAAGAACAGCCTGACTTAAAAACCATACATGATATATAGAAATAGAAAGCCAGAAGAAAGCAACACACTGTGATTAGGAAACCATGTAACAGTTCGAATACCTCTTACTATCTGCATTCTGCCAATGCACAAGAATTACAAATAACTATTGCTGACACTCATGTGCCTCCTCCCAAGGACCACTACCCTGTGTGCTCACAGCTATTAATGAATGACAACACCTTCCCATGCCTCGGTGCCAAACGCTTTCATCAGAATCCATACCCACTGCTGGAACCTCAGAGCAATTTTTATCATAGGTCTACTTAAATGTCATAATTTAAATTAAAGATCATCCTTCCAAGGAATTTGAAGCGGCATTTGCCTGGATACAAAGCCAGTCAGCTTGCACACAAACAGTAAGAGCCTTGCTGCGTAAGCAGGGCCGGGAGACACTTTGGAGCTCAGCCCCTGTGGCCCTAGGCCAGGCTTCACAGAGGTGGAACTGAGAACACCAGGCTGCCCTGGGTAAATGAAAACTGAGCATCACCTGAGAGCTGCTCCCACTAGTACAGAACCTCCCTGCACACTGTGCAGCTGGGGCAGCACCCAAAGCACCAGAAGTTCACACCCCCTGTCCCTTCTGTGGCCACAGAGAACCCTGCTTTGTGTTACTGCCTGTCATCAATCTGTAATGTTCATAATCATACAAACATCATATATAGTATATACTGAGTATATCTACACAAACAGTATGCAGTGTGCATACACACGTATGTATAGCACAGAGTAAAACACTTAGTTGAAAGCTTTATAACAAGTAAATTTAAGCTTCCACTGAAGTCACTCTTTCAGCGTCTAACCACTTACGTGCTTACACATCTAAAATCACCAGAAGCATCTAAACAATAAATGTGTGACAAAAAGGGTGCAAAAATATTTTACATTATTACAGACACTAAAAATACCTTCAGAAACATTAACAGGAGGCCTGCACCCTTCATATTTTCAGTGCCTCAAGGCAAATGTTAAAAGCTTCCAAACAGGCAAAATTAGGCGCACTTTTCTCCATATTCAGAAAGATCTATAAACTAGTTTTCTCTTCAGATATATTTAAAATCAAACCAGTAATCACGCTTGGAGCTTGGTAAAAAAAACTGTCTTGCAAAGAGCAGGCAGAAACTGAGAACAAACACATTTTCTAAAGGAACTTAGGAGCCTTTCTATGGATGTATGCTACGTCCAGCCAATACACTGCCCTGAACAGTTTAGTTCTCATCATCTCTTGCGTTTTATTCTTTCTTCCTCTTCCCCTTCTGTCTGCTCACACTTACAAAACAGAGTCCTTCCTCCTTTGGTATTTCTCAGGAGGTGTAACAGCATCTGACCTCATTCAGCCTCAAGCCTTTTTCTGTCTTGTCTCTTCTTTTAATTCCGCTTTGTCTTCTTTTCTCATTAGAAATTGAATCACCTCCTCACACATTTTATTTCTGTAAGCTACAGAACATGCGTGGTCGTCACCTCCTCTTCCCCTTTGACTACTTTCTTTTTTCACTTCCCTCTGATGATCTCCATTTTGGCGCACACTAAACATCCCCCTTCACTGATGGCCTGCACCACCTCACCAGCAACCATCTCTTGAGTGCCTTCCAGGGGACGGGGCTCAGTTTGGAGGTGAAGAGCTGCTGCCATTGCCAGCCCATTCTCTGCTCAAGGCCTTCAAAACCTAATACACATGTATGCTATCTGCTTTCACCTACTGCCAAAAATATTGTAAAAAAGGAAACACAAAGGCTTTCACAGCATACTGGTTCCTTAGCTGACTATGTTAAGGCCATTTACATAAAAAATTTAGCACCTAAATGTCTTTGTTCTTCCAGCCTTGAATTAAAACAAACCAACCAATCTCCTCCTTATGGAGCTCCTGGATCATAGGAGATATGATATAAAAAAAGCCGTCAGGAATTCTGGTATTGTGGACCTTAACTTTAACCAGCACCTCTCCTTAGGAAGAGCTTTTTACCTCAACATAAAGAAGCCATATCCAACTTGCACTGGATAATTAAAACTTGCCCTCAAAAAACAACACAGTACTTCAAGGAAGTTCTAAAACCAAATGAGAAATAATCCCCAAGTCAGGTTTTTCTGCATTTTAAAAATCAGCACTTGAATTAATTATCTGTGTGATTCAAGACTTTTAAAAGTAAAATGAGCAACACTGCTTATCAACCTGCACTTCACAGCACTCATCTCTTCTCAAAGTAGCCAGGCACATAAAAAGCCTTAATCATTTACAGCTGCTGTAATTAATACCTTGACTACAGGAAAAAGCAGATGTCTGCTCTGACAAGTAGCAATTGATCTCTCTCTAGTCACCGCTGCTACAGCATCTCTGAGCAACAAAACTCTATGCTCATTCCTGAGCAGAGGGCTATGAGGTCCTGCTCCCCTGAAATTTAACTGCAGAGGGCAGCTAAGTGATTGCAAAGTAACAGGAATCACTGTGAGAGCTCTGAAGAAAGCAGAGCCTTTGAGAATCTGTACATTTAAACTTATTTCAGTCAATTTGCAGGCTTTAGGAAAGTCATGTTCTAGGGGAGCTTTACACACAGTAATCTGTAATCTAAAAAACCTGAGTACAGCTGCCTAAAAGCTGGTATTTCTGCCTTCTCACAATGGCATTCTTACCTTGGTCAATTCATTTATTTTAATGATACAGTAGTTGTACCACAAATAAAAATCAGCTGCATCACATGGTGGAGGCATTCAATGTTTGTTTTATACATGTATCACTGCACTCTCCACCCTCATGTATGTATCTGGACATTTCTGAAAAATTATGCAAGCTATTCATAAGGCTGCTATTAGTTTCCGACTCCTGTCATAGTACCCATTCTTCCCTCATCCAAGACACCAGGAAAAACGCTGATAAAAAAATATGATTACATGCATTTCTACTTGTCTCCCTCTGGTCTTGCTCATGACGCTTGAGATGGGTCCTCCCACCATGATAGCAAACGGCCAGCTTAGTGTGCTGCACTTACTGGGTTGACATTTAAATAAGTTTTAAACCCTTTTACCTGGGCTGAGTCTGTTTCAACTGCTACTGAGAACGAGTCAATCCCTGGCTGCCTCTGGAACTACAGGTGAGCTGGTGGCGATGTCAGGGCCAAGTCCAAGTCCAGAGGCCATAATACAGAAGGGTTTATTGCACTCTGTGTCAATGAACAGATCCTCCTGCCCAGGCTGTTGGCTCGCACCAGCTGTGCTGCTGTCTTGTTCTCCCCTTCCTGCTTCATTTCAGTCCCTGAGTAATACCTTCTCCTATGTTTCAAAAATGGTCCCTGCTTAGTGCATCAATTTCCTTAGCACATATTTTAGTTAATTTGTTGCCATTAGGCTTATCTAACAATTGCAGAAAAATTAAACAAATACAGAAAAGTAAATTTCTCTCCAACATTATCACATTTTTATATACCATTAGGTTTATTCTTCCTAAATGACTTCACTAAGTGTCCTCATAAATTTATCTACCCTCAGCACAAATATTGCTCCATATATTCCACACTTTCACAGGTGAGAGCACAGAAATTACACCAGTGTGTTCACTGCTCTGTTTGCGCTTTACTGGAAGTAACCTTAGGAATGTTTTCTGAACACAAAACTTGCAAATCAACTTTTACAAGTAAGTTACTTGGGGGAAAAAAATTAAAGGTTTAAAAACTTCTAAACATTTTCTCAAGCAAAAATATAAACTATTGTCCAATCCTGTTAGTACCAGTAGGAAAGTACAGATAGTTTTACTTTCAATGCAATGAAAAGCTGGGTTGACTTCACAGTCCAGAGACTCTTTAAACTTGTGTTCTTAAGAGTTCATAACCATTTCCAAAAAGCCAGTTTTGACATTGTACAACTGTTACAAAAATCCCTTTTTCCATCCTGTTCAGTCCAGCCACAGAAAAAGATTAAACCCCTTAGTTCTGGTGAGTGTGCTTTTAGCCTTTTGTTGCAGGTGTGCTTTGCCAGTTTGGAGCTCCATGCACATTCACTTCTGTGCCATGAACGCTTGGCCAAGTGAGAAATTCCCTACCAACAAACCCCACCACAAGCGCCACAGAGTCAACCAGAACTATTTACATCACAAATTACTTTTTCCCTATGAAGTAATTCCTCATGCTTCACCACCAAAAAGAACTTTGCATTTTAGCCTTCACCTTGAAATAAAGCTGCCACATATATCCATGTGTATCCATCCATCACCTGCGTGCCTTGTGCAAGGGGAGTACCTTATCCTGCTCCATAAAACATGAGGTGCAGCATCAGTGTTCAATAAACACCACAAATAAATAGCAACATAACAAAGAACTGACTCTTTTGTTCCCTCTGAGGACTGTCTAATTTGAGTGTGAAATCTTTAATCATACAGTTTGCCCAACCAGAATTTTTCCTAACATGCCTGCATTTTTATCTGGCTACTATTGTGGCATAAATCCCAGTTATCTCAGTCCATTGCAGGGAAGATTTTAACAGAGTGCTGGACAAGCAAGGACACGTTAATGTGAATGATCTTTCAATCATGCCTTACCACCAGAAAGCTGAATTAGAGGCACAATTTAGCATCAAAAGCTGGCTTTAAACTCTGACTCTGCTGCAGAAAACAGCATGTGACAGAAGAGCCAGCAGCTTGCCTGGCTTCAGCTTGCCCTGTCTCTGGCTATACAGTATGTTCAGAGCTCAGGGCTGCTGTATGGTGATGGCTGAATTCTGCTCAAAGAGAAGAACCAAAGGTACAAATTTTTCCTTCCTCAAGTATTTGCTTCAGTTTATGGTGAGTCCCAAGGTCCCAGAAAACATTTCATTCTGCCTGTTGTTTACAACAGGCTTCACTTAAACGTGCATACTCTTGTTCCTATATTAACAAACAAAGAAAAAATGTGTGTTTGTGACACTCCTGTGCTAGCTACTACACAGCTAAAAATCTGCCAGGCTGCTGCAAAGTGAAAACCTCTCCCTGGGCCAGTCAAGGCTGGAAGGAACTCTCTTAAACAAAATGTGCAAGCTCCTCACCCACAATAGCAGACAAGAACCGAATCCTGGTGGATATCTAGGACTTTAAATCAAATCCTGTCAAGATAAAGAAATTAACTTCTGCAAGGGATTATCAGCCTGTGCTAAAGTATAACCACTGTTACAAATTCATCATGGAGCTCTGCTTGCTCACTTAGACACTTTTACACAGGGTTATTCCTTGGATTTCTCTCCAGCATGTATAAAGCACAGGCTAGTCAAACTTGTTAAAACCTGCTCTCATGTCTTCTTGCAATCTTAACCTAGTAATGTTTATGATCAGCTTGTATTTATGCTTTTAAAACTGAGAATGTTTTTAAAACATCCTAGATAAAGGTCAGGGAAAGGGAAAACAACATTGGAAAGGCTAGAAATTGAAGAAACATTAATACTGCTAGAGGCTAAAATGCCGCAGGGATTCTGATGTTCCTGAAATTCAGCAGGTGGGCACTTCCCCTGGACAGCAACTAAATTCATGACCATGAGTAGGATAGACTTCAGAGCAGAAAACAACAATCTTTATTCCTAGAAAGTGGTGGTTACCTACTGTACCTGAAGCTACCCAGGGCTTGAGTGGCTGCTCAATGGACTGTGTTGCTCTCTAGCATGTCCACAAACAATCCTGCTCCCCAGGTATGTGCAGAACCCCTGGTACCTCAGCCAGCTCTCGCCCATGATCTGCCCCAGCTGTGAACTGCCATGTTCCACCTTGGGTTCAACAGTGTTTGCTCCTACTAGTCCCACAAGCAACAGAGGTGGCCCAAGAACTCCCACCTCTACATCCTCACAGCCCCCTCTCTACACCAGCCACTTTCTGGCCCCTTGGGCATGCAAAGGCATGTGCCCTCTCGTGCAGGATGGACAGCTTGCAGATACAGATGACTTCCATACTTTGTCATTCCTCTTCTTTAAAATTTAAATCTCAATCTCACTTAAGCCTGAAAACTATCTTATTCAAATTCAGTGAAATAATGCCAACAAAAAGTAAACGGCTTTGTTTCCTCAAAAACCTGGTCCTTTCTTCAAATAGTACTCTCTTCCTTTTTAGCTAACTTTCTGTATTATTTCACCAAGTTAGAAATAGTCCAGAGGAATCTGGAGCCAAAGAGTCTTTCCAGGAACTTGACAGGACTTGAAGTGCTCTCGAGATGTAAGCTTGATCCAACCCCACTACCCCTGCCGGCCCCTTCAAACCCTCCTGCTCTTCAGCAGCCTTTGAGCAACTTCTGAAGTATCAGCATTTTCCCCTTGAAGCAGCACTAGCGGCCCCAGCATCCTGTTTCTGAAAAGCCAAAAGGATCTGTGGGGTTGAGAGCTGGCAGTCAGTGCACAGTGGGGTGCGAAAGGCTGCTGAGTTTAGCACTTCTATCAACTCAGAATTTAATGCAGTGACTAGGATATGAAAAAAAAAAAAAAAGCAATCTGAGGAAACAGATCCTGGTTATCACACCAATACATCTGCCATACCCACGAATGCCTCTACTCACTCTGAAGCAGGGACAGCACCTCTCAAGGCAGTGCCCATAGAATGCAGCTCCGTAATGGAGCATATTCAAACTCTGGGCTGGGCACACAGACACCTGTGCAAGGGGAGCAGTAGCCCTGAGAGCACTCATCAGCTCTGCCCTAGTGCTGCTCCTCAGCGAATCTTGCTGCTGACATGTGGAGGGTTGACAACACACAGCTGGGCAGGACAGAAGGCTCCAAAACAACCCTGCCAACTCCTCAGCCCTGAAAGGGTGGCATGGAGGCAGCTCTCTGTGGGGATAAGCCTCAAAGCGGCATTGCCTGGGTACGTGACCAGTTTCCAGCACAGCTTCTGGTGGCTCACACAAAGCAGCAGTCCCTCCAGGCATCCTACACTGCTGCTACCAATACACCAGAGTTCACGAAGCTGCTGCATCCAACGGCTTGACTTTGCTGGTGTGGAGCACTCCAGCATCTCTATGCCTTGCAGATGAAGCAGCAGGATTTATTATTATTCTTCAAAAATTCACTTCATTAGATGTTAATATTATCCCCTATTCAATCAAAATGCTGAAGTTGCTTCCAACTACCTCAACGGGTGTTCTGTATCAGTTAAATAATCAGAAGTTCCCTAATGAAGGGGATAAGTTGTAAGTATTTCAATAAATTCAAACATGAACCCCAAAAAGATTTTATTTGCATAACCCTATGTTTCAGAACCTGACAATTCAGTACTTACTTAAGACTTCTTTCAATAGCTGTAATCCTTCTAGTGGCACCATGCAATGAAGGAAAAGAATTCTAGATCAGAATAAAATCATCTCTTGTTATTTTATACAGGGACTAATTCAAGAGCTGCTGTGCATCCCTGGATGAAACATCTAATAGCCTGGATGCCCCAGCCACCGAGTGAGGGTCACACAGCTGGGCAAGCAGGGACCAGCTGCCACAGTGCTGCTTGCAGACAGATTCACCTGTACGAGTTCAGTACCCCGTGATTAGGGCTGCCAGTAAGCATGCAAACTAGCACAGCTGGCAAGATGGAGACTCTGGGAGGTGGCTTCATATCCTCTAAAGACTAAAAAGATCACCTTATCACCCCCAAGCAGCGTAACTCAAGCCCGGTGGGAGGAAACAAACAGTGAGAGGATAGCTGACATCAAGCAATTAAGTGCCCCTGAAACTGAGCACTGTCTGAGATCCTGGTCCTCACAAAAGGAGAGCTGCCCCCTCAAAGGTGCTCTGGAGTCTGCCTTCTCTCTGTGCTTGAGCATGAGGCACTGCTTCCCTGCCTCCCCCGAGTCCAGTCCCTGACCAGAAGCTGAATGGTGCTAGGAGCTGCTTCCCAGGACAAGAACCACTGCTGCAAAACAAGGAGAGCAGGCTCTGCACCAAGCCTATACCCATGCACTCATAACCAATCCACCAGGAAAAACAACACGGCACAGAGGACGCACAAGAAAACACAGGTTAATAAAAAGATGCCCAGTACTAACCAATCCCAAAACAATGCTGGGTTTTTAATCTTCTCAAAGATTTCTGAATCTGACCAAATTGATGACAGAGTTGCAGACTTGCCTTGGCTTTGGCCTCCTAGAGAAGAGGCCTCATTCTCAGACACTGGACCCGGCTCTGACACGGAAGCTATTCCTGACATGAATCACAGTCTTCTAAGCAGTATTCAGGGCAGTGTTTCCTAAACAGTATCCAGTTAGGCTAACAAGATATGCAGTCCCAACAAAGAACATTAATGCTTCTTCAAAGTAAAAAAAAAATAGATGTGATCATTTGGTCTTGAACGCAATTTGTTGCTTCCAACAAATTCAACAGTGAACCTTGGCAACAAAGTACCTGTATTTAGGAAAACAGAGACTTGGGGTCATCCTGGGAAGAAGAGGCCTCACAGGCTGCTTCTGACCCCTCCTTTGAAGACCTGGGAAAACAACTGAATATTCCTGACGTGAGGTTTTCTTATTTTATGCCTCTTTAAGTCTTCCCCAAAATTAGTTCAGAACTGTACTGATTTTGACTGTACCCAGGAGAGCTCCTGACTGTATGTAACAGAAACCCACGCTGGTTTCTATCAAATACAGCCTCCAAAAAATGACAGTGCAAATGCTGCAATGCAATGTTTTAGTTTTTTTAATATCTTCCTGCAGATGTAGAGCTGAAACTGTAATATGAACTCTGAACACTGCACTGAGCCGAAAGTCTGAATATCCGATAACATTCCAAAATGCCATTTATATTCCCACCAAGAAACACGCATGGTTTTGACTGTTTGTTTTTTTAATGGACTGTTTGCCACTCAGCCTAACAATCACATCATTTTCCCAATGTATTTGCCACTTTCCCTTTGCTTCCTCTCCTGGAGCTCAGCCCACTGGCACACATCGGCTGAAGAGAAGAAAAACGGCAAATCAGATCTCAGGAATTTGAGCACTGTTTGTGTTTTCATTTTTTTCCAAGGGTTACTGCTTTATGAGTTTCCCTGGAACCAGACGTGTGCCTATCTGCCTCCCAGCCCCTGAGCTGAATCTATTACTGTGCCCTGAATGCTGTCACCGCTTCTCACTCCAATAGTGCCATATACCACAAAGTAAAACTACTGAAGAGTCACCTGCTAAACTGTTCTGTGACTACGTATCTGGATTTTTAATTCTGCCTTAACCACAGACAAAGCCAAAGATTTGCCATTTGCACATTACCAGTGAAATACGCTTACCGTGGTTCTTGTTTCTTTGTATTAAAATAAACAAACAAGTTCCTTATTCTACACCCTTAGGTAAGTACAACATGAAGGGGAATAACAAGTCAAAAAATCATTATTTTTTTAGGCAGTGACAAAGTAGAGAGATTTGAACAATTAACGACTACATCTCCGAGGTGGCAGAAATAAGGCACTCACCAAGTTCATCAACAATAAATAATAATGCATTTATATACTTTCCAGGTTTCTTAGAAAGAACTGGCATGCCACTTCAACAGAGTTCAGGAGTTTAATGTAAGAAAAGTAAGTACTTCAACAGAAGATAAAATACTGAAATACTATGTATTGGTGCATCACAGACACAAGGCACCAGAGCTTCAAACTCAAATGCTACCTGCAAAAAGACTTGAACTTTTAGTTTCTAGGGTTTTTTTCTTAGAATTAAAAAAAAAAAAAAGAGGCAGAAAATGTGAAAGTTGAAGACTTTTCAGCTGTTGAAGGAAGAGTAGGAAAAAGCTTTAACACTTCACTGGGACATCCAACTCCAGCAGGAAGCAGCTGCCTCAGCAGAAGCATAACAGAGGGCAAACATTTATTTGAAAGTTGCAGCGCCCATGGTGAACATCAAGCTCCAAAGGAAAAACTGTGTTTTAAGTCAAGCCGTGTTCACTAAGTGTGAACTGAACTCCTGTGAAGTTTGGAACAGTCAGAACTGGCATGTTTTGGATCATACCAGCTCACACCCTGTAGAAAGCCCATTACTGTACTGGAGAGGTGCTGATGAACCGCAGTGCTGACCACAGCCAGGCCACAGCACAGAAAAAGACAATCCGAGTACTTGCCATCCTTTCCCTACGCTTGTCCTCGCTGATTTCACGCTTCCAGAAATCTATGGCTAGGCAAGACCATGCAGCAGCCAAAGGCTGCAGCACACAGATGAGCAGCAGGCAGGCTGCTGGGTGTTCGCAGTGCATCTCCCCATTGACATCCATCTCCCTATTGTCAAGACATCTTTATCTCAGCTTTCAGGAAGCGTCAGATGACTCATCTATGGGAACATCTGATGAAGTTAACATAACTTCAAAAATTAATTCTACGTAAGCCCATTTTTCCAAGGGAAAAAAAAAATACCAACAGACAAAAAAGAAAAATATTTTTAAATTATGTTAAAAATCAAATTTCTGTGCAAACTGGTTTCAGAAACTCAAGAACTTATTTTTGCTATAGAGAGTTTAATAGGCTTTTAAGCATCCAAATTTCAGAAAAAAATCCTACAGCATTTAAACAACGCAGAGCCAGAGCTGGAGCTGACTCAGCCACTCCAGTACACAATTTGAATACACTACATTATCATTCTTGTTTTAAAATTATCCTCCTAATATCTAAGGGTTAGATTATCCCACACACATTCATCTTGATTAATGCACTACCCTAAAGACAGCCCTGCAGATTTCATTAGGACTAATTAGGAAGCAGGGTATGCAACAGCAGGATGATACAATCTTGCTCTGATTGACATGGCCCTGACCTCTTCCTTGTACTCCCTTCCTAAGGTCACAGAATGCATGTCTCTTTCCTTTTCTCCCCCACGCTCTTAATTAACATGTAACAATTGCTGCTTGTTACCTATTCAGAATTAAGAAAGAACCCGTGAGGTGCACATGTGGGACATGCTTCCCAACATATGCACGTGTCCAGAGATCAACACGGCAATGGCACACTTCCACAAACCAGCCCTTGCAAATGTCAGCAACAGGACCTGTGGGTGGCAACATGGCACAGAAAGGAGATTCTCTGGAGTAAATGCCCTTTTTGCTCTAGTCCTACACATACAGTTTTTGCTTTCATTTCACATGGAGGGATAAAATTAAAAATAGAAAATATATATTTATACATACATTTTACCCAAGCTGAAAGTTCCACTTCTGAAACCTGATTCTGTCTCTGACAAGCAGGCTGGATAAGTGGTATTTGCCCATGATTGGCTGTGCACTCCATGTGCTCCGTCCCTGCGCAACACCCACAGAGGACACCTGGGACAGAGGCCAAAGTCTGGCTGAGCAGAGCTGAAGGGTAATGCCGTTTCATGGGGTCCCCACACAAAGTATTTGCTTTGCCTGTTTATGTTCTAAATATAGCAGAGCACACTGGCCATCTCCAGCTCACAAGCAAGTATTCCTACCAGGGCTGCAGCTCCCTGCAGCACTAACACACACCTGCGTGATATCTGCTAATATAATGGGGTTTTTCTTAAACACACTAATTCTTTGGAGTGCTGTGAGTGAAAGACACATTCACAGTCTGCAAAGAAAAATTCAGTGACTAAGTATCTCTTATGACCAAGAGATAATGCAGGATTAGCTGTTTAGTTAATACTAATATTACCTATATCTGTAAAAAATCTATATATCTAAATCTATACTAATATTACCTATATCTATATGAAGGTCAATTTTAGGTGTGCTGCTATTTTAGTAAAGAACAAGGACATTACATCCACACTGAATTATTGAAATATTCAATATTACTTTTGAATGTCATAATAGTTTACAAAATTAAAAAAAAAAGTGGTTTGTCAACTGACCTTACAGGGTTTAGACAAATCTGGCAGAACATCTCCCTACATTGCTTTTGCATGAAAGTTTGAGATATTGCAGAAAGCATGAAGTAACTAGTGACTGTTTAGTTTTGCACACACAAAAACTGACAGAGAACTGAAACAAAACCAAAACTGGTCAACTGCTTTTCCACTATGTGGATTGCGCATGGAATTCACTGAAGGGACATAGTCCATTTTCTGTTATCAAACGTATTCTCATACATTATACAAGCTACTTAACTAAAAAAAAAAAAAAAAAAAACCCAAAAAAAAAAAAACTAATAAACCCTGAGAGCTCAGGAGCCACCCAATGACCACCATAGCCATAAGGCCTGGCTATGGTGCAGCACCATGCTCAGCAGCAAGCAGCTCTTACAGCTCTGGCAGCACCAGTAGCAGCACAACCCAGCACTGCTACCCAGGCTGTGTCAAAAGGACCCATCAGATCTCCTCTGGCACATGGCACCGCAGACACAAGTAAACCCTTCAGCGTGAACACAAGTAAACGTATCTGGTAAGCAGGGTATTTTTAAATAGCAGATTCTTTCCCAGCTTACAACTCAGCTACTGCACTGACTTTCCATGTGCAGTGGGAGTCAGCAGCGTAATACTGCTGTAGCATTACCTACAAGCATTACCCATGGACCTTACAGTTCTTTATAAAGGTGATGATTATGTCCTTCATTACAAAAGGAAATGGAAGAGCCCTGATGATGGAGGTCCTGTGCCACTGGCCTCCTTGTCCAGCACAAATATTTTAAGGCATCTCCAGCAACCAAGGACATCAGAAATCTGAGCAGAGAACGCTGACATACAGCAAACTCAGGGAGTGTCTCCCACAGCAAAGCAACTCATGTCCAGTTAACTCTGCTGTCTTGTTTTTAACTTTTTCAGTGGGATCCTCACTCTAGAAACCACAAGGCCAGCGGGGTGAGGCTGCCGTGACCACAGTGTACCCTGTGACCAAACAGCAGTTCAGTGGAAAATCAAACTGGGGCATCCCGCAGGTGCTATCTTACCCAGCAAACGCATCACTCACAGCCTGTCACACAGAGGCAGGTTTGAATCTCCAAGGCCAGGCCCATGTTTCTGGCAGGTGTGCCACCACAGGGGCAGTACTGCAGCAGGCCATGCAGCCACCAATGACAATGACAGCACACCATGGCTCACGCCATTGCTCATACCATGCTTTGCCACAAAGAGGAAGTGCCAGGAGGGCTCACTGCCGCCCAGGCGCAGCGGCTGTGGCAGGCAGAGATGGTGGGCCAAGGGGCCAGGACTCTCTGTCAGCACAGGCGGCCCCTGGCACAGCTCATGATCCAACAGGTTTTTAATGCACAAAACCTTTTTATTTCCACATCTGAAATTATTTTTTATTCCTCTCTCCCTCCCCCACCCCCACATTATAAATCCTGTAGTTTTAAAACACATTTGAACAACACAGAAACAGAAGTATTTCAATATCTGTTGGAGGGGGGGTGCTGGGTATTCGGGCCTGAGAGCATTTTAAAGATTTACCCTCTACTCTGATCTGAGACAAGACACATTTTTAAACTCAGGAGTGCTGCTATAAACCCACTTCCTGCTCAGCTCCCACTGCAACTGGGGCCTAGCTGCACAAGCGACCTGCAGTAGCCGGTTACAGCTACAATTCCCTCCCTAGAGCATGTCTCTACCACGCATCAACTCCACACACTCGAGTTCTGCTCTGCTTCCCGGGTTTGGTCCGAGGAAGAGAAAATTATATTGTAGAAATCAACCTGTCCGGTGTTTTTTTCTATTTCCCAACTTTTCTTAATTTTTTAATGACTGATCTTGCACTCTTTGTGGGATGAGTATTTAAATGTTAAGATGACTGAACTCATAAAAAAAGAAGAAAAGGTGCTGGCATCCACATGTTTAACACCTATTAATTAAACTATAGCCACAGTAAGACAGCAGCTATACATTTACAGTGCTGAACTCAGATGCCCCTCCGAAAAAGCACTGTGAGGCTGTATCCTCTGCCACAGCCTTGTTTGCACATCTAGAGGCACCCTGCCTCCTGCGAAGCATCATCCTCTCCTTAAGCAAGTGCACTTGTGAAAAGGACAGAATAACCATAGCAGTCCCAAGCACAGAAATACAAACAGAGTGCTCACAGACACCCAAATAACCTAGGAAGGAAAACACTCTTCTAAGATTCACCATCAGCTGTCCAGAGACACCAACCACCCGCTGGTAGTTATGAGATGAAAACAAATCCACATATTGCTTACGTGGTTTGTGCTATTAAAAACAAAGAATCCTTACAGTGACTTTGCTGTTTCTACGTGAAGTGCCCTTTATTCCAGCTACAGGCAGAAAATAATTTGGAGGCAAAGAACCAGTCAGTGTAGCCATGCTGGAGGATCTGAGACCTGTCAGGTATATTTTCCCTTCATTCCCCTATCCTCCCCTTTTCCCTGAGGAAAACAGCAAAATAAATCAACAAGCATCAATAAAATAAACACAGCAAAACAGCCCACTGCTGGCAGCCAGCAATTGCTCCCTTTTGGGCTGCAGGGTTTCTCTGGCTACAACCGCTTCTTTCATTAACCGCATATCCTTGAAAATAACATAATATTTACTCACTTTCAATGAATCAAAGCAGGCGATTACGCGTCCATTTTCAACTTGGCAGCTTTTCGATGGGTGTGCAAATTTACATTCCGTGTCTGGTCGTGAGCAAGTCCCCCTTTGGAACTCCCTACACACTTCCAGCGTTAGCCATTTTGTGTCCCGAATCGGTGTGACACTAACAGCCATCTTTAGATTTTACAGGTAGTTAAAATTTCCAATAAAACAGACAAATGAGTAGCTGAACTGATAACCTGGAAATGATCAAAGCACCACCTCCAGAAGACTTTTTCCTCCCCACCCCCCCCCCGTTCCCTATTTTAAAAGTACATGTAAAACTGGGTGGCTGTAATCTCAAGGAGAAGG
>JAOEHY010030051.1:0-17227 GCA_025447955.1 Psilopsiagon aurifrons | reverse complement strand
AGCCTGACCTGTGCGCCCCAGCAGCCGCCCCCCCCCGCCCCCCCCCCGCAAGGACTTTTTAGCCCCACAGCACTTTGGGGGGCTGCCATGGCTCCCAGTGCCATACCGTCATGCCATTGACAGTGCCCAGCTCCTCGCGGATGGTGAAGATGTCCAGCAGTGCCTGTGTGGGGTGCTCCCCTACACCGTCTCCAGCGTTGATCACAGGCTTGCGGCAGTGCTTGGCGGCCAGCTGGGAGCACAGGCAGCACTGAGCACAGGCACAACATGGGCCCCACCAGCCCCATACAGGGCAGGATCTGGTCCTTTTTCCTGACACCTGTCCAGCCTGCCCCATGGGGAAAACACAGCCCTGCCCCATAGCACAGGTCCCCACCACCAGGGAAGGTCCTCCAAGTGCCTTCAGGGTGGGATGTGGCTGCCCTCACTGCAGGCAGCAGACAGCCCCACCAGCCCCATTCACCTCAACAGCGCCTGGCTGGGGGTGCCGCAGCACCAGCACATCGGCATAGCAGCACATAGTCTGCACGGAGTCAGCCAGCGACTCGCCCTTCTGCACCGAGGAGGTGGCCTCTGAGAAGGACAGAACAGAGCCACCCAGCCGGCTCATGGCAGCTGCGAAGGAGCTGCTGGTCCTTGTGCTCGCCTCGTAGAACATGGATGCCATCACCTTGCCCTGTGGGAGCCACAGCATCATCACAGGGCTCTCTCAGAATTGCTTGGGGTGCCCAGAGGTCTGGGCAACCTTCCCACAGCTGGCTCACCTTGAGGATGTCCAGGCTCCGCTCCTTCTGCACCAGCATGCGCAGGACGTGTGCCACATTGAAGAGATGCGACATCTGCAGGGAGAGGAGGCTCAGCCAGAGCACAGGCAGCACCAGTGCCCCTGACCCATGCTCATCTGAGTGCCCATGGCCCCGCTCCTGCTACCAAGCCCAGGCACCTGCCCCTTGGAGAACTGCTGGACGGAGAGGACGTGCTGCCCGACAAGGGGGTGCAGCAGTGGGGATGTCTGGAAGTGGGGCACGCCCTGTGGGGATGCCTGGCGTGGGATGGAGCCTTGTGGGTAGAAGTAGCTGTCCTGGATCACAGCTGGATCTGTGGCACCGAGAGGAGCAGGTCAGCCCATGGGGATAGTCACACAGAGCCCCAGCACACCCAACCACTGTGGATCCATGGACCCCTGGAGCACTCACCTGCCTCTGCCACCTTCCTGCCAGCCTTCTCACGGGTGTCCTCGGCTAGGTGGGAAAGGGAGTGGTGGCATTAGAGGGTGTGGGCAGCTGCGGCACCCTGGCTACTGCTCTCCCACGGTGCTGCCAGGATGTCACAGCCCCCCTGGCACTCGGCAGCACCGGGTGAAAGCACCATGGAACCCAACGCCAAGGCCACAGCCACCCAGAGACAGGGCAGGCCAAGACCCAGCATGGCACTGCACCCCACTCCCCGTGAGTCCCACAAAACATGATCGGACGCAACCCAAATCACACTGGCAGGCGAGGGGTCCCCGAGGTGCCGTGCGGGCTGGGTGAGGGGAGCAGGCAGGCGTAGCCATGCCCTGCCCCACAGTGCGCTGTCCCATTACACTGTGGGCACTGTGTGCGCAGGCAGCCTGGGGCCAGCACGGCACCTGGGGGAGGGGATGCACTCATCAGCTGCGGTTAGTGCCATTAGTACAGCCACGTTTCATTGTCAGAGTGAGTCCCCCCCTCCGATATTACCGGTGCCTCGGGCGCCCGGGCGGTGCACAGCTCCCAGCCTCCGGAACACTGAACAGGACACAAGGGCTGCATCAGCGGGGCCATCCAGCTGAAGCCCCAGATCCGGCCCTGGGGCGGCACACTCTTGCTGCCCCGCTGCCCACCCACTGTGCTCCACTGTGCCATGACAGTGACATCCCCATCCTCACCTGTCAGCCCTGGGTCAGAGGCCCGGTGGATGCGGGGCGGGAGGTGGAAGCGCCCATCACCTATGGGGCCAGCCCGGCGGGGGCTGGAAGCTCGGCCACGCAACATCTCACCAGCCACCACATGACGGGGCCGCTCGGGGGTCTGCAATAAGAGACTGAGCTGGAGCTGGGGGAGGGCAGGGCATGGAGCCCCTCATCTGCCCAACACACCCCAGTACCTTTGCACTCTCCTCGGTGGGGGCTGCATGTGGAGGCAGCACAGTGCCTGAGGGCCATTTCTTCACATCCTGCCCATAGCCTGGGGGCACTAGCACCTGCAGCCATGGGGGTGATGGGGTCAGTACTTAGGGACCCCAGGGCTGGGGGACCACCTTGATACAGGCAGAAGGGCACCTGGGGTCTTACCTGCCCATCAATGTAGGCGACCTCCCCACGCAGGACCACCCTACGCACTGTCCCCTTCACCTTCATGCCCTCAAAGGGTGTCCAGCGGGCCTTGGAGAAGGCCATGCAGCTGGGGATGACCCACTCATGCTCCAAGTCCACCTGAAAGGATAGCAGGTCAGAAGTAGCAGGGCCAGGTCTGGGGCTGGATTTGGGGTGGGCTTGCATAGACACACCTCCACATAGGTGTCCTCCTGCGCTGGCAGCCTGAAGATCTTGCGGGGGTTCTCATAGAGACGCTGGATGATGTCCTCCACGGTGAGCCGCCCCTCAGAGACAGCCGTTAACAGCAGTGGCAGCATTGTCTCCAGGCCGGGGAAGCCAGGGGGTGGCTTGTGCCCCTGCTTCTCATCCAGTGTGTGGGGGGCTGTGGGACAGGGCTGGTCATTGCAGGACCTGCTGCTGTCCTCATCCAGTGCTCCCACGTCGTGGCTGCCACCCCCCAGGGCTCACCGTGGTCTGTTGCGAAGCAGTCGATGGTGTCCATGTTCTCCCAGAGCGTCTCCATGTCCTGGCGGGTGCCCAGTGCTGGCCGCACAGCTGCTCGGCCCTCCCCGAGGCGTCCCAGGTCATCCCGGCACAGGAAGAGGTGGTGTGGAGCCACCTCACATGTCACCGGGATCCCCTTCTGCTTGGCTGCCTTTATGAGGAGGATCTGCGGGGAAAGCAGTGAGGGGGGGCCCCAAACAGTCCTGCACCCTGTCACTGGGGCTCACAATTCCACCACTGCACCCCACTGCTCACCTCCTCCCTGCGGGCCACATGGCAGATGTGCACAGGGCGCTGGTACAGCTGGGCCACCATCAGAACAGCGGCCACCGTCTGCCGCTCTGCATGTGCCACGATGGGCAGGTGCCGTGGCCACTGCTCGAAGTGCTAGGGAGGGACAGAGTTGGCAGGCACCAGCACCAGGAACAGGGTGCAGCCCCCTGGCAGCCCCTGCCTGCGATGGCTCACCTCCATCCACAGCGACACGTCATCCATCCGCAGGTTGGAGAAGGTGTCATTCAGGTACATCTTGAGCCCAGCGGCTGCCTTGGCCAGTGGTCCCAGCAAACTGGCATTGTCCAAGGAAGCGCCCAGGAAGAGGGCAAAGTCACAGCGGGCCCCAGCCTCGGCCAGCTGCAAGGATGAGAGGTGGTGAGTGCCAGTCAGGGTCAGCCCCACAGAAGGCAGTGAGTGCACCACATTTGGCACCAGAGCACCCAGAAGGGGCGCATGGGCATCGCAATGGGCAGTAGCAGCCCCTCACCTTCTGCACCAGGGTGAAGGAGGTGGCGTCAGTGATAGCAGGGCTGGTGTTGGGCATGGCACACACCATGGTGATACCCCCAGCCAGGGCAGCTGCTGTGCCTGATGCAAAGTCCTCCTTGTGGGTGCTGCCTGGCTCACGGAGGTGGACGTGGACATCAATCAGGCCTGGGGAGTGGGGAAGCATCAACACAGGCAGTCCTCAGCCACAGGGGATGCAGGACACCCTGGCAGCACAGCAGAGAAATATCTCCTTTCCCTGCAGCACCTTTGGGTGTGCCCTGCCCAGCTCCCAGAGCTGCACCCTCAGAGCCCCTGGCTCCCGCCACGGCCCGGATCCCATTTACCTGGCAGGCGGATAAGTTTCTGGGATGTCATGCAGTCCACATGCATCTTCAGTGGGGGGGCTGCCCCAATCTGGCCAAGTGCCTGTGGAGATGACAACCATAAGGCAGGACCCATTTCCCAGGGACACTTGGGACCAGGGTAAAGACATCTGCCCAAGGTACATGCAAAAACGAACCCCTCAGCAATGCCCATGAATCACAGCAGGACTTTCCTATCCCAGCCTCTCCTCGTCTACCTGCACCACACCCTTTAGGTCCTCCCACACCCCAGCCCACCTCCACAAAGAGCTTAGTGCACTTGATGTCAATGATGAGTGGCACAGAGTAATCAACGGCCAGGCGCCGCGTGCGGTAGCCCTTGGTGACAAAGGAGGAGAGTCGGCGGCCCCCTGAGTTGCGCATTGAGAGGTTGATGACCATCTCAAAGTGGTTCTCTGCCAGGTAGTCCAGGATGCTGCGCTGGGTCTCCCGGGTGCCGGCCTCGCTACCATCTGTCTCCTCAAAGTGCCAATCTACAGCCATCACCTGCCAGCAGTGACTTCCATCAGGGCCCTGAGCCTGCCCCAAGGGCACCCATGGCCCCCACTGGATCCTAAGCCCCAACCTTGATGCCATGCTCAGTGTAGAAGTCAGCAGTGCCAAGGCTGGCGTAGAGCTTGTAGCCAAGGCTCTCCAAGGTCCGCACTGTGGGCAGCAGCTCACTCTTGTTCTACAACAACCACAAGGTCGGTCAGAGGGAGGAAGTGGGGGAAAACAGGCACCAGCCCCTGCCCCAGCCCCACACACCTTGTAGCTGCCGATTGTCAGCAGGATGTTCTTCTTGGGGATCTTGAAGCCAGTGCTGAGCATGGCTTTCAGGTAAGCCTCACAGCGGTTCTCCCCAAAGCAGGCCACCTCACCTGTGCTGGTCATCTCCACACCCAGCACCACATCGGCACCCGCCAGGCGTGAGAAGGAGAACTGGGGCACCTGGGGGCAGGAGAAGCTCAGGGGCTACCCAGACACATGCTCCAGCCTGGACCCTGTGGTCCCCTGCTCACCTTGACACCAACGATGCCTGTGCCTGTCATCAGCCCCACGGGTTCCACATCCTCACCCATTATCACTTGGCTTGCCAGAGCTACCAGGTCCACACCCAGGGTCTTGGAGACAAAGGGGAAGGAGCGGGAGACACGGACGTTGCACTCAATCACCTTCAGTTGGTCATCCTGGGGGAGAGAGGACAGCATGAAGCATGTCTGGGGACATAAGGTGTCCTCCTGCCAGCACTGTGATGGTCCAGCACGGGCCCCCAAGCTAGGATACCTTGGCAATGAGCTGCAAGTTAAAGGGCCCAGTGACCTGCAGCTCCTGACCAATGGCATGCACGATGGCCTTGATGCGCTCCAGGGTCTTGGGGGTGATGTCCTGGGGGGGTGTCACCAGCGTAGCATCACCTGAATGCACCCCAGCATTCTCCACATGCTCCGAGATGGCGATGGCCACCACCATGCCATCACAGGCCACTGCGTCCACGTCTATCTCCTGTAAACAGGAACACGGTCACAGCGTTCCACAAGTGCTGAAGTAGGCAGATAGGCTTCTCATGGGGAGCAGGGATGCCCTGGGGCAAGAGCAGCCTCCTGGATGGACCTTGGCCTCCTGGATGAACTTGGAGATGACAACGGGCTGCTCCTTGGACACAGCCACAGCATTGCTCAGGAACTTCTCCAGGTCACTGTCTGAGTAGGCCACGTTCATGGCAGCACCGCTCAGCACGTAGGAGGGGCGCACGACACAGGGGTACCCAACCTTGCAGCAGAAGTTCTTGGCCGACTGCAGGAGACATGGCACCCTCAGGAGACATGCAGACAGCTGGACCCCACTGGGGTTGCCCCATCACCCTCATTGTCTCCTCACCTCCATGTCAGAGAGCTCCTTCCAGAGGGGCTGGCTGATGCCAATGGAGTCGAGCAGACGGGAGAACTTGAAGCGGTTCTCAGCCGAGTCAATGGCCTCTGGAGAGGTGCCCAGGATGCGGCACTGCTGCCGGTGCAGGGCCATGGCGATGTTGTTGGGCAGCTGCCCACCCATGGACAGGATCACACCCTCAGGATTCTCCAGCTCATAGATGTCCATCACCACCTGGGGTAACACATAAGGCAAGGTCATGGCTGGAAAGGGGGCCATGGCAGCCCTCACCTTCCCCCAGCAGCAGGGCCCAGCCCTGCTCACCTCAAAGGAGATCTCATCGAAGTAGAGGCGGTCGCACATGTCATAGTCTGTGCTCACTGTCTCAGGGTTGTAGTTCACCATGATTGTCTTGAAGCCCATCTGCCAGGGGAGCAGGATAAGGTGAGGCCAAGGGCTCCCCAACTCCTCCCTGGCCTCATCCTCTGACCAGGGACACCCAGCCCACCAGCCCTGTAGGCTGTTTGCACCAGGCTGACCTTGCGGAGCTCCTGGATGCAGCCGACAGCACACCAATCAAACTCAACACTGCTGCCGATGCGGTAGACACCAGAGCCGATGACCATGACGTGAGGCTCGCAGAAGGCCAGGTCATGCTCAGTGCCATTGTAGGTCAGGTACAGGTAGTTGGTTTGGGCTGGCCACTCTGCCGCCACCGTGTCGATCTGCTTCACCACAGGCAGGATCTTCAGGTCACGCCGCATCTTCCGCACGGCCAGCTCAGTGCTGCGAGGGGCAGGGTGAGTGCCAGGACCTGTGCTGGGGCACAGAGTGAGGCTGCTCCCTCCCCACATTACCTGAGCACGGCCAGGGCCACCTGCTTGTCAGAGAAGCCGAGTTGCTTGGCCCGCTTGAGCACGGCTGGTGGCATGGTGCTCTGCTCCTCGCGGTACGATTCCAGCAGCACTGCGTGGTCTGTGATGTTCTTCATCTTGTGCAGGAACCAGCGATCGATTTTGGTGAGCTCGTAGAGCCGCTCGATGGAGTAGCCGGCCCTGAGTGCGGCCGCCAACACAAAGATCCGCTTGTCTGTTGGTGTCTCCAGCTCCTGTGAGGCCAGGGTGGAGTGGTGAGCAGGGCCATGCAGGGGACAGATGGCTGCCTCTTCCCCAGGTCTGCATGGGCAGCATGGACCCACACCCCAGATCCCCAAGCACTCACCACATCTGAGGCCGGCTTCACAGTGTGGTCAAAGCCCACGCAGTTCTCATCCACCATCCTCAGCGCCTTCTGGAAAGCCTCCTCGAAGTTCCTCCCGATGGCCATCACCTCTCCTGCAGACAGGGCTGTGAGCAGCTGGACCCTGTGCTGCGCTGCTCACTCCTGCCTCCCACCTGCCCTGTGCTCACCCACACTCTTCATGGAGCTGCCGATCTTGGTGCTGACTCGCAGGAACTTACTGAGGTCCCAGCGTGGGATCTTCACCACGCAGTAGTCCAGGCTGGGCTCAAAGTTGGCTGTGGTGGAGTTGGTGACTGAGTTCCTGGGGAAAGGACAGGGGTCAGCAGCTGCAGTTGTCCCACCAGGGGGGTGTCCCATCCCACCTGCAGTGGTGCCATTACCTGAGGAGTGGCAGGGGGATGCCCAGGGCCAGCTTGGCTGCCACGTAGGCCAGGGGGTAGCCAGTGGCCTTGCTGGCCAGGGCTGAGCTGCGGGAGAGCCGGGCATTCACCTCGATGATGTAGTACTGCGGGCAGCAGGCAGGTAGGGTTAGTGGGGCAGTGCAGGATGCGGTCCCTGTGGCAGAGCTCCTCTGGCACTGTGGCTGCTCCCCTGACACTGAACAGTTGCTAGTGCATAAGGGATGCAAACAGTGACAGGGACCAAACATGAGGGCAGGTGGGCTGGGGAAGGACAGCCATCACTGATGGCTATGGCAGGATGGAGCCCAGTAGAGACCATCCAAGGACCATGCACAGCACTGGGCGGGAGTGAGACCCAGCACTGCTGCACTCATGGGAGCTGGCTGAGCTGACACAGTGAGATCCACTGGCCCCCAGGCACCGCAGCGTGGGGAGGCTGGTGAGCCACAGCACCGCGGGACAGCACTGGGCAGGACCCAGACCTGGGCTACACAGGGCAGAGCTGGTCACGGAGCTCAGGAGGTGGGACCACTGCCCTCAGGGAGCCGCACTCACCTGCTCCGACTCAGGGTTCAGAGCAAACTGGATGTTGCACTCGCCCACAATGCCCAGGTGCTGCACCACCTTCACGGCCGTGCGCCGCAGCATGAAGTACTCGGCATCATTGAGGGTCTGGCTGGGTGCCACGACAATGGACTCGCCTGTGTGGATCCCCAGTGGGTCCAGGTTCTCCATGTTGCACACCTGGCAGTGGGGGGACACTATGGGCTGCGGGGGTCCCAACCGCTCCACACGCTGCCTGTGGCATGCTCCTGGCTGCTGCTGCCTCAGGCAGGTCCCTCCTGGCTCCCACTGTGCCTTCCATCTTGGGGACCAACACGGACTCCCATGCACAGCCAGGGCTTGAACATGAACCCCCAGGACACTGCATGTGTTGCAGCCCACACAGAGCATGGGAGGGTGTGGGGGTCTGGCTCAAGGGCACAGTTCCTGGTAACACACAGCAGCCATGGAAGGCACTGGGGAGCCCCCCTCCCCGGGATGGGGTCCAGCCCCCAACCCTACAGCACCTGCTCCTTCAACAATCCCCCACAGCAGGCCCAGAGGTCTCCCCTCATCCCGTACCGTGACACAGTTGTTATAGGCATCCCGCACCACCTCATACTCGATTTCCTTCCAGCCCTTCAGGGACTTGTCCACCAGGACCTGGGAGGTGTGGGTGAAGGCCTGGCTCACCAGTGCCATGAGCTCCTCCCGGGTGTTGGCGAAGCCAGAGCCCAGGCCCCCGAGGGCATAAGCAGAGCGCACCAGCACTGGGTACCCCAACCGCTCGGCTGCAGCCTGCGCCTGCAGAGAGCAACAGGGTCATGATGGGAACGGGGAGGACAGCACCCCAACCCTGCCCCACAACCATCCCTCATCCCACCCTCGGACCTGCTCCAGGGAGGCAGCAGCCTCACTGGGTGCCACGTGCTCCCCAATCTCCTCCATCTTCTGCACGAACACCTTGCGATCCTCTGTCATCTCGATGGAGGTGACAGGGGTGCCCAGCACTCGCACGTGGTACCGCTCCAGCACGCCTGCCTTGGTGAGCTCCACACCGCAGTTGAGAGCTGTCTGCCCCCCGAATGTCAGCAGCACCCCATCAGGGCGCTCGTTCCGGATCACCTGGGGGTGACAGGCTGGTGGGACAGGGACCCACAGAATGTACCCTGTGCCCTCCAGCTACCACCATGCCTGTGCTGCCCCTCAAGGATTTCCCCCCATGCTACCCAGCCCTCTGTGTATCAGACCCTCCATCATCCCTTTTGCTCCCCAGGTACCCCTAAACTACCGCTCTTCCCAGCCACTGCTCTTGGGCACTCACCTGGGTGACATACTCAGGGGTGATGGGGAGAAAGTAGACCTTGTCTGCCAGCCCCTTGGAGGTCTGCACTGTAGCAATGTTTGGGTTGATCAGCACTGTCTGGATGTTCTCCTCCTTCAGTGCTTTGATAGCCTTATGAGAAGCAGAGGGGTCACAGCTGGTGGCCCTACCCCTGTGGTGACCCCCACTGCCCCTGTGCCACCAGGGTCGGTGCTCACCTGTGACCCCGAGTAGTCAAACTCTCCTGCCTGCCCAATGGAGAGGCCACCAGAGCCCAGGATCAGCACCTTGCGGGGCCGGGCTCCATCCTGGCTCCCCGCCGGTGCCTTATCATAGGTCAGCCAGTCCTGCAGGCGCTCCCGCACTGGAGGGACACATAATGTTAGTGCCAGGGTGACACACAGCCTGTGCACAGCCCCAGCCACCCAACCTGTGTATTGCCCCTGACCCACAGCCCTGAGCCAAGGGCTCGGCCACCCCTTCCCGCCTTGCACCCACCCGTCCGGGTGCTCCCATTTCCGCTCTGCAGGTCCCGTGCGGTGTCCACGAAGACATCAAAGAGCCCCTCCAGGTCCGTGGGGCCAGCACAGTGCTCGGGGTGAAACTGGACACTGTGGAGGGGGTCAGGCAGGGCACAGCCCCATGCCCCCCCCCAAGACCTCTCAGCCACAGTCCTGCACCCACCTGAAGAAGGGCTTGTGCTCATGGACGAGGCCCTCATTGGAGCCATCATTGGCGTTGGTGAAGAGTGGGGCCCAGCCTGGCGGCAGGCTGCCTGCCTCCACTGCAAAGCCATGGTTCTGCGCCGTGATGAAGCAGCGCTGTGTGTCCTCATGCAGGCATGGTTGGTTGTGCCCACGGTTCCCATACCTGGGCAGCGGGATGAGCGTCAGGCAGCCCTGGGCAGCTGGCCCCCCGTGGTGACCCCGGGCCCCCACTCACTTCATCTTGTAGGTGTGAGCACCAAGGGCCAGGGAGAGCAGCTGGTGCCCCAGGCAGATCCCAAAGACAGGCTTGGGCTGGGGTGCGTAAAGCACCCGCCGCAGGCTGGACACTGTCTCCTGGCAGAGCTGGGGGTCCCCGGGGCCGTTGCTGATGAACAATCCATCAAAATCTGTGCCAAGACAGCAGCAGGGTCAGAGTAGAACCCCCGAGGTCACAGAGGGCCCCAGCACCCCCAAAGCTCTGCAGGGTCGCAGCAGGGCCCCATGGCTACCAACAGCGAGGCCCCCAAACCTACAGTGCCCCTGACACCCCAGCAGGGTCACACCAAGGTGCCCAGAATCCACAACACCCATCTAGGTGGCAAGGACCTCCCCAGTCCCACAGCCCTTCCATGGCTCCCTTCACAAGGTCACATTAGGCCACCCTAACACCACAGTAAAGAGTCCCCCATCCCACAGCAAGGCACCCAGCCCAGGTTCCCCCATCCCTGCACGGTCACACCAAGGGCCCCGAGCCCTAAAGCCCTCAGAAAGGATGGCATCAAAGCTCCCCAGCCCCACAGCGTGGAGCAGGACATGGTTCCCTGCTGCTCCCTGCATTGAACCTCTGTCCCTTGCTTCAGCCCCCCAGCCCTTGGCAGGGTCCCTGGACACCCTCAGCTGCTGCCACCCCACCTGCGGTGTCCAGTGGATGGTCCCAGGGCACCACGGTGACGGCTGCCCCTCGCTCACACAGGCACCGTACTTGGTTGTACTTGAGGCCGCAGTCGACCGCCGTGATGCGCAGCGACCCTCTGGGGTTGAACACACAGGGGGCCTGCGGGAGGGGGGACTGTGGATTGCCCCAGCCCTCCACAGCCCCAGCTTCCCCAACAGCCATCTGCACCCATGGCCCCAGCCCAGCTCCAGCCCTCCCAGTCCCACCTTCAGTGACACCTCCTGCACCAGGTGCCGCTTGTTTGGGTCCTCAAAGGAGAGATTCTTCACAGGGGTCCCATCTGGCAGCAGCTTCCCCAGCAGAGTCCCGTTCTCACGGATCTTCTTTGTTAGGGCCCGAGTATCCACCCCTGTGGATCGGCTGTGAGACACAGAGCCCCACAGCCCCATCCCATCCCGACACAACACTGTCACCCCTGGCTGGCTCAACCCCCAGGGGGGTAAAACATAGAATCAACTGGGTTAGAAAAGACCTTAAAGATCATCACGTCCAACAGTTACCCCAGGACTGCCAAGTCCACCACTAAACTATGTCATTAAAGGCCTCATCTACACAGGTTTTGAACACTTCCAGGGATGTGATTCCACCACTGCCCTGGGCAGCCTGTTCCAATGCCTGATAACTTTTTTGGTGAAGGAATGTTTCCTAACACCCAATCTAAACCTCCCCTAGTGCAGCTTGAGGCCATTTCCTCTTGTACTATCTTGTTACTTATTAGAATAACCCCCACCTCACTACAACTTCTTTTCAGGTAGTTGTAGAGAGCTATGAGCCCCCCCCCCACCCTGAGCCTTCTCTTCTCCAGACTAAGCAACCCTAGTTCCTTTGGCTGTTCCTCCTAAGACTTGTGCTCCAGACACTTCACCAGCTTCCCAACACAGAGACAGGTCTGGTTCAGAACTCACTGCCCCACATCCAGCCCGCAGCCAACCCCACGGTCTCCCCAGTCCCACCTTCCAGCCCGGGGATGTTCTGCTCCTTAAGCCACTGGTCCAGGGAGCAGGATGCACTCCAGTGGCTGGGGGTCGCTGAGCACTCACCCACCACCAGCGCAGCAACATGGATCTTGCTGGACTCGAACCACTGGGGGCAGTGGTAGGAAGATGAGCTTGGATGTGCATAGGTCACCAGCCCAAGAGAAGCTGTGTGCCCCTTAGGTGCCCAAACTGGCTGTCCCCATGGGGCACATCAGGACAGCTACAGCCTGGGGCAGTCCCACAGGACAGCGACCCCATCCCTAGCCCATAGCACAGGACAAGCCCCTGCTGTCACCCTACACGGCATTCTGGGCTGTGACAACCCCCACTTTGCCCCACATACAGTCCTTTGAGGTTGATGCTTGATCCAGCTGAGCCCCAGGACGGGGTGCCCAGGTCCCCAGTGCCAAAGGACCACAGCCCCCTGCCCAGAGGTCAGCATGTGCTGCACCAGAGACCCCTCAGCTCAGCACATGGGAAAGCCCAGCTCCCTCTAGCCACAGCCTCCCCACAGAGCCCCGAACATGCCAGTGCGTCCTATCCTACTATCCCATGGGACTAGGGCTCTGGTTCCCAGGATGAGCACCTGCAGGGCCTCTGCAGAGACCCATATGGCCCCAGCTCAGAGAGAGCAGGACCAAGGGCTCCTGGTCTGCCAGTGTGGGATGGGGCTGTGCAGGAGAGACCACTGGGGTCAGTGTGGGGAGGCCCCACACAGCGCTGCTGTAGTGGGGCCTGGACTCTGCCCTGGGACAAGCAGCATAGGGACTGAGGGGCTGGGAGGAGTCTGGGGCCTGGAGCAGCAACTGCACTACCCTACCTCATCCTGGGGGCCTAGGGCCCCCCCACTGCAACAGAGCCCCATTAAGGACAGACATACAGCCCTGCTGCCCACATGCTGCAAGGGCACCCCAATTCCCGCACACAGGGGTCTCCCCTGCCCAGCTCTTGTGCCCCTGGGGAGCATGGCAGTGGGGAGCACAAGGCCGTTCTGTCCAAGCCCGGCGGCACGAGGGTCAAACTGCTGCCTCTGTTCATGTGCCGCCCCAGGGTGCGGGTGCTGCCCCTCCCTGGCACCCTGAGTCGCCACGCGCCTGCAGGCAGCAGACTGAGCAGTGCCACGTGCCACAGTGGCCCTGCCGCAGGGGCGCGGTGCGCTCCAGGGACGGCTGCCTCGGCCCTGCTCACTCACCCTGCTGAGGCCAAAGGAGTCGATCTCGTCCCGGGGTACCCCGTAGTTACCGACAAGAGGGTAGGTGAGCACCAGGATCTGCGCCTTGTAGGAGGGGTCAGTGAGGGCTTCGGGGTAACCCACCATACCGGTCTGGAACACTGCGAGCGCAGAGAGTTGAGACGGAGCATCGCAGCTGCCCCACGTCCTGCCGGTGGAGGCACTCGAGCCCCGGGAACAGCCACCCCCATCCCCCAGCACCTCGAGCCAGCCCCGCTGCTGCTCCACGGCAGGCGCCGAGCTGAGGGGCGTCTCCGTGTACAGACCGGACCTACCCCTTCATCCCTTCCCCCCCTCGGCCGCCCGCCGGCCTCGGGCCGCCCCCAACATCCGCCGCCGTCCCGGACCTGATTCCCGGTCCGGCCCCGCCCCTGGCCGAGCTCACCGACTTCCCCATCGGCGGTGGCCCCGACAGCCCCGAAGGGGCGGCCGTGCAGCACAGTCCCGTCCTGCAGCACCAGGCAGCCCATGGCAGCTCCACGTGCGCTCCAGCTGCTCAGCGGCGGCGACCGAGGGAAGCGCGTGCCCCACGGCGGCAGCAGCGGCAGCGGGAGGATCCGGGGCGGGGCCGGGGCCGGGCCAGTCCCCGCGGAAGAGCGGGGCGGGGCGGTGGCGGTGCGGCAAGCGGAGGATGGCCGCGGCACCTGGTTCTCGGGCCGCGTACCGGGGCAGCGACGAGCGGGCGCCGCGGGGGCGCCGCCTGCAGCGCGCCAGAGCACGATCACGGAGCAAAGGAGGAGACCGACCGCGGCGGGCGGGAGCCGAGGCGTGGCCTGCAGCGAGCGAAACCCTCGCAGGGGCAGAAAACGCACAGCTCAGCCTGACGGAAAGCTAGCTCCTACGGCGGACTAGGTAACTAACTGCTCTTTCACTACAGAGATCAGGGGAGAGCGCGAACGCAGTCCCCCACTACCACAAATTATGCAGTCGAGTTTCCCGCATTTGGGGAAATCGCAGGGGTCAGCACACCCGGAGTGCAAAGGATGAGCCTCGCCCTGGGAAAACCACCTGCTTGATCATGGTGTCTCCCCTGCCAGGTAAGTATGAATACAACCCCACCGGGCACCCGACACACGCCGCAGAACACACACACACCTCACGGACACCGCACTGCAGCACCCCTACGGCACCACCACGCTCCGACCCGCTTTCTGCCGCGGCTGTGCGCCCGCACAGCGCCCGCGTGCGCCCGAGCCCACGGGGCTTTGGGGTTTTTGTTGTGTCGCGGGTGTCCCGTGATGCCTCGCGGTGCTCGTTTGCATGGACGCGCCCTCTGCCTGCAGGCCCCGCCCCGCTCTCTCCGAAGCTCCCCCTGTGGGTTCGGCAGCTGTCGTCGAGCGCTGCCCGCGGCTGCTTGGACCCCGCGTACCGGTCGGTCCCTCTGCCTATCCGCCCCGGAACCGCGGTTGGCACCGAGACAGGGACCGCCCTGCGCGGGGCTCGGTCTGTCAGAGCCGAGTGGGACCGGGCTGGAACCGGGGTCTGCGTCAGGGGAGATGCGTCCAGCGGTGCCCTGGAGGTCTTTGAAACACGAGCTCAGCTGCGGGCTGTTCCTGCAGGGGCGAAGGAGGGAGCTACGTCCCCCAGCCGGAGCAGAGGCTCGTGTCCGCAAGCATTGGGCTGGGTTTCGATAGCTGTGCAGGCCCCACTGGGTAGTGCTGGCTGGGCTCTGGTCAACAGGTCAGCACCATGGCACGTATAGAGCGGACAGAGCGTTAACAGACGCTGATCCCCAGTGTCAGGAATGTGCGCACAGATCTGAGTGCTGACAGGAGCACGGCAAGAGCAAACGCTGCAGAGGAGGCAGACTACAGGCAGAAGGTGCCATGACAGCACGTAAGCACATTCCCTGGAGAAGGGAAGAGTCTGGGTGCTCACAGCACCTCAGACCAAAACAGCTCCAGTACTCCAGGCTGTCACCCCTCGAGCCCTTGCACTCCCTCAGCACACACAGATCCACCTGATTCCTGGCCTGACGCCTGGGCATGGCCAGTGGGACTCACCACTACTGTGGGAGCTGGCGGGTGCTGCTCGTGGCACTGCCCTAAGGCCACTGGAACAAGATCCCTGGTACCGCAGGGGGGAAGCTGCTCTGGGGGCGTGCCAGATGCTGAAGGGCGGGTGGTGTGGAACAGTGGCACACGCTGCTCCCGTGGAGCGACGACAGAGCCCAGAAACGGCCAACGGAGCAAAGTGAGATGTGGCTTGTAACATCAGGGGAGAAACGGGTAGGAACAGCTCCAGGCACAGGCGGGCGGATCAGACCCGGGGTAGGCCAGCACCAGGTCTGGCCGGGCTCGTTATCGGTAGCGAGAGACCGATAACGGTAACGGTATCGGTAACGGTATCGGGCTCGTTATCGGTAGCGAGGCCGGGACGGCGACAGCGGAGCCCGGGGGGCAGCACAGCGGGCACCAGCTGAGGGGACGGGACCGAATGGGAAGGGACCCGCGGGGTGGGGCCTGGGCTGGGGGCGTGTCCATGCAAACGAGCACCGCGAGGCATCACGGGACACCCGCGACACAACAAAAACCCCAAAGCCCCGTGGGCTCGGGCGCACGCGGGCGCTGTGCGGGCGCACAGCCGCGGCAGAAAGCGGGTCGGAGCGTGGTGGTGCCGTAGGGGTGCTGCAGTGCGGTGTCCGTGAGGTGTGTGTGTGTTCTGCGGCGTGTGTCGGGTGCCCGGTGGGGTTGTGTTCATACTTACCTGGCAGGGGAGACACCATGATCAAGCAGGTGGTTTTCCCAGGGCGAGGCTCATCCTTTGCACTCCGGGTGTGCTGACCCCTGCGATTTCCCCAAATGCGGGAAACTCGACTGCATAATTTGTGGTAGTGGGGGACTGCGTTCGCGCTCTCCCCTGATCTCTGTGGTTCGAAAGGTAGCTCGGAAGATGTAGTTTGTGGGAGGTCGGTAGCCGCCTGCGTGTGTACCTGCAAGTGCAGTATCGCCTTTGGGGAGCTTTGAGTATGGCTTTGCTGTGTGCTCCGAAGAGGTGTCGGCTGCGGGCAGGGCCGGTTCGGTTCCACACTGTGGGTAGGACGGGAGTTGACGGGCTGGGCGCCGCACAAACTCCCTTTCCACCGCGGGCCGGGTCTGCGCCCGAGGGTCTTGTTCCCCCTGACATGAGATGGGGCCGAGGGGAGTGGACCCCTCCCTGACCTCAGCAGGACAACGGCTCCGCGGCTGCCGGTGCCTCGGGGCCCAAAACTGAGCACAGGATTGGAGATGTGGCCTCACCAGTGCCGAGTACAGGGGGATGATCACTGCCCCGGCCCTGATGGCTACGATATTGCTAATACTGGACCTTGTAGGCCGCCTTGGCACAAGCTGCTCATGTTCAGCTGTTCAGCTCCATCAGTCAGCATCCCCAGCTCCTTTTCTGCGCAGCTTTCCAGCCACTCTTTCCCAGTCCTGGAGTGTTGCAGGTGATTGTTATGGCCCAAGAGCAGGACCAGACACTGAGCCTTGTTGAACCTGTGAAATATGAGCTCACTCCTTGTTGCGTTAAAAGGGAGGAAATAAACCCCCTTGCTTTACTAGAAGAGCCGGGAACGGCTCCAATATGCAACTACCATTCCAGTCACGTTTGCTATATCGAACCTCTACTGATCCATATTCACCGATAGTGCACGACACTGCCCAGTCCGATCAGCTGCAACTACCGGTCTGACCTCATTCACTATATCAAACCCCTACTGGTCCGGATTCACCAATAGTGGTAATTGGCTACCGAAACAATGCAGTTTATTGATTGCTATTGGCTACCAAAACAATGCAGTTTATTGATGCAACAGGTACAGATTCTTATGGATTGCCGGTGGTAAATACTGTCTGCAAAGGCATGTGTGAATAACAGTTACATGGATACAAACACTTGATGAAGTTAACGCAGCCTAGCTCTAAAAGATACAGGTAACAGTGAAAAGTAACTCCATAGAGATTCTAAGTTTTCCCAGGGAAGCAGTGGATACAGTGCAAGTCTTACCCACAGGCGTCCTGGGGGG
>JAOEHY010030050.1:0-12988 GCA_025447955.1 Psilopsiagon aurifrons | reverse complement strand
CGCCGACCGGGTGAGGCGGCGGGCGGGGGAGCGCCGCGCACCGACCCGCTGAGGCGGCATGGCCGGGGGGGGAGCCGCGCTCGGGTACACCGAGCCCCCCCGCACCCGTTGTGCCGCTGCGGGGACAGGTGTATGGGTGTGCGGTCTTCTCAGCCGTAGGGCAGCCCGAGGCCGGCCCTGCTCTCGCCGTCCCGCCCTGAGGGGACTGTTACCGCGGGCGGGCGCAGGGCCGGGCCGCGCCGCGGTAGCGCCCGGGGTCTCTCAGGGGAAGGAAGGGGGAAAAGGGCGGGGGAGCGGCCTCGGGCGCGGCGCGGATAAAGGGCAGACGGTCAGGGAGCGGCGGGATCCGCCCGGGGCAGCCTCGACCCGCGGCTGGAATCCCATTCAGAGCCCTGGGGAGGGGATGAACGGGCGGATGGATCGCGGTGGCAGCAGCGCCCGTCCCTGTGGGCAAGGCGAGGGGCTCTCGCCCGTCCCTCCGCCCCTGCCCGATGGGATTTGCGGTAAATCCCGGCCGCCCCCTGAGGAGAAGCCCCGGGGGGAGATGGAGGACCCGGAGCTTCTCCATCGGTGGAGGGGATTCACTGCACAGCAATGGCTTCCCTCAGCAATCGCCAGTCTTGTCCAAGGTCAGGAGATGCAATGAAGAGTCCGGGTGAGGGGAGAGGAGACGAGGGCTGGGTGTTCAGTGGTGGCTGGAGAGCCCTTTCCCCAAGGAGCTAGGATGTATTTAAAACGGGGAACACATAAAATGCTTGCACAACGGAGGTGTCTGCCCAAGCAGGAAGACATTTAGAAGAAATCCTCCCAACCTGTCTTTCTTTCATGTATGTCATTTTTGTATGTAGGGCAAACACTACGGTTTCTTTCATGAAGGAATCAGGATTTCTTCTTCTCTTATTAACTTCTTTTCCCTTTCAATTTAATATAAACTAATGACAGTCGTTTCTCAATTTATTGCCTGCATACACCTTACCTGCTTACAGCGATAAAGATCACTGCTAGTTCATATATATGTACCACCAGTGTAATCATTTGCCCTGATACTTAAGGAAAAGCCTAAGCATTTATCACTGTATGTGTTTTCAGCAGGTCCCTATTAACTGTTCTGTGGTTTTAGTATTTTTCACCATAAACCAGATATGTGTTCCCGTCTAAAGTGTACGTGACTCTTGAGCAGGTTTTCATACATATTTAAATGGGTTCTGGAGAGCGCTTGTCTGGAGATGGCGAATAAACAGAACACGTTAGGATGGGAAAAAAAAGACAAAGCCAGAAATGCAGCTCAGCCTGAAATGGTTCTGTAGATTTCTGGAAAACAGATAATCCATTTCCTTTTGGCATTTTGTTTCCAGCAAAGTGCCAGAAGATTCTGATGACTGTATTCACTGAAAGGCCTCCATCAGGGATTCGGATTTGTTCAAAACAGATAGCACATCCCACTGTGTGATTTGTATGCATTTAAATGCAGCGAGCAATGAGTTCCCCCAAGAAATCTTCATTTGTCTTTACTTAGAAATCGTGTGGAGAAAAGAAGGAACAAAAGGTTGAAAATGAGATGCTTTCTGCTGCATTGTGTGCAGGAGCTGCAACTGTGGTAATGGAATTGTTAAGCTGTGGATATAATTAAACCAAGAGAACAGGTTCCATTGTTCCCAAGAAGTAATTTGTTTCCATTCTTATTGGGGGAACAAAATATGTCTTTATTGGCTATTGAAATAGGAATTGCATTTTAAGGTCAGATCTAGATGTTACACTTCTACGAGGTCCGTAGCGGATGAAGTGAGCAAGCATATTTGACTTTACTTTTTAATAACAAAAAGTAATGACAATAGCAAAAACATTGAATGACCAAAATTGGATTTTAAGTGTTTTTAGCACTTCTTTCTCCTACTCGTTAGGCAGGAGAAGCATTAAATCTCTTACGACAGGGTGGTCCCTCATGGTCTGACATTGCTAATTCTCAAATATTACATTTATAATTAACCTTAGCAAATTAATGCAAATAACTTAGTACCTTTGCTGCCTTATTTTTATCAACTGAATGTATTTATGGGGTTGTACTTATTCTGATCATAAATACATTGCCTTTTGGGGGCAACTCATTGCTCCCTCTGCATTGGAAGAAATAGTACAAATTCTTCCCTTTTTTCTGCTGTGTGTTAGCCTAGTGTGGGAATTTGGTTCTGCCATCTGCCCCTGGAGTGTAGGCAGCAGAAGAATGGGGTGGAGCAGGCTGCAGATGCTGCTGATGGAGGTTGCCAAGCAGAGTCCAGCACTGTGCTCCCATAGGTGACTATGGATCAAGCGGAGCGGCGCACTGCCCGCTCGCTCCTGCAACTGATACGTGTTAAGCTATGCAAATGCCACGCCAGATATGCAGTGGCTTCAGCAGGCACAAAGGCACATAACTGCAGTTGGCTCTGAGCTGCTGCAGGGATCGCAGTGCTCTCATGGGGAAAATGTAAGATTGGAGGAGGCAAGGGAATGTTCGGCTGGAAATGGAGCGGGTAGATGCCCTGAGCAGCTACATCGTCAGCCATCTCAAGAGTATCTCCTGTCGCAAACTGCTACTAGCCCATTTTTTTCCAGTGGTAGCTGAAAATAAACATCTTTATTGATACTTGTGTTCAAAACCTCCATACTGAGTTTGTATCTTTAAATTAAGCCACCAGACTTGATTATGCCGTAGCGAGAGGCATTGTTTGCCAATTCCAGATAACTCTCTTTACTTTCTGTTTTGACCTTCAGGTTATGATAGGTTTTGTTTTGTTGGGTTTTTTAACTAACTGGAAAGGTTAGTACATACCAAATGAATTCACTTTTCAGTTGATACTTACAACCTTTTTTTGCATGGGAAGGTCTGTTGTTCACATAACAATAATGCCAAATTGTATATGGCAAGGAACCAAAAGGGAAGTATGAAACGTGTGCTGTGACAGACTGTGAATGTCAGGGGAAAAAGAAAAAGCAAATTAAGCCATGTCCTCATGCTAGTCATTAGTTGAATGTTATCTTGATTTCCCCCTCCCTTTTAGACTCTACATTCCTTCATCATGTTGTCATCGTTTCGTAAAGTCAAAGTCCAGGTATTTTTACATCATGCATGAAGTGTCATCGCCATACTTTGCCTGTCTGTATTGCAACTGTTTGTAACAAACCCCTGTTTGTTTGAGTTTGTTCTGTACAGCAGGTGCTTTATTTGCACCTCCGTGTTGAGTCTGATCTGCCTTTCCTTTAACACTTTGAATTTCCTGATTGCTGTCTGTGGTGCATGACGTGTGAACACTTTATCTGGTTCAGTCTGGTCCGGTTCTGATGTGGATTAATTTTTGCTTTAAAAAGTACTTGAGTGGTATCTCTTTACTTAATGCCTCTACAAATCAACCATGAAAAGATTTACATGGGGGAACATTCCACATCTGCAGTTGGATTTAGTTCCTGTTCCATCCACTTGCATGAATTTATAATCCTTTGTATTTTTGTGGTGTTACTGTTTCTATTCTCAGTTGGTTTTCATCCAGTTGGTGGTAAAATAGATAGGATGTAGGGACCAGCCTTCAGCTGGGCAACGCAAGCAACTAGATTTTATTTGGAAAGGATAGTAATGTCAATGTTTATACTGCAATTAATATTACAATGGAAAGATAACAAACGGGGGTTGGAAAGTGATGGGGTTAATTATGTAAGATCACATTACCTGTAAACTCTGCATTCCTGCAATGCAGTCAAGGGAGTTTCTCTGGAGTCTCAGCAGAGTGCAGTCCTTGCCAGTTCTGCATAGTTTTATTAAAGGTCTGTGGTGATACTAAATGCAAAGCAAAGCCAAAGAAACCCTTACAAAGGCACCGAATGCAGATAGGAAGTTCTGCTCCTGTTGAATAATGCAGTTAAAATTTCAAGACTAAATGCCTAAAACTGAGCAGGTCTTTCATCGTCTTCCATATTCCAACAGTGCCTGGCTAAGGCTGTGCACAAACCCTCTAATCAGCCTAAATCACTGGCTTTGCAGCCTGCTTTACGTCAGACAGAATTTACCTTTCTTTTTAGCTTTAATGCTTATTTTTTGTGTCCCTGTACCACCTACTTAAATTCTGGGGCTCATTTGAATTTTACCTGTGCTGCTGTCAGTCTGTATGAGTCTGTGGCCTTAAGCACATCTTGGATTTTTGTACTGCAGCGCTTGCCCCATTTCTCTGGTTTGGAATTCGCAGGGGTTGGAGGTGACCTTCCCCTAACAATAACCAGGGGTATTTGGACACAGGGATCTACTGCATGTAGTCCACCCTTAAAAATGTCTTCATTTTATAGATTTAAATTCATCACAAACCAAAGCACAGGGCATTAATTTTGTCTCAGTAGTGTTTTAAGTCTCTAGTATAAGGTATATAATTTAACATCCTTTAGTTCCTTCTTTGTAACGCTGTCGTTCCCTTCGCAGGACCCAGTGGTGCGCGTACTTTACAGAAGGATTCTCTTTTATTTCCCTGCAGTTTTGGTACATAACTAACATAGCACTGAACTAGGACGACGTGGTGCTTTTGTGTTGGAGACAGACATAGCGTTTTGCTTCTTCCTGAGCATTTTGAGGAAGCTCAGTGGGGGAAATAGACATTGAAATAAATGCACGCTATTTCCCCCCCACCCAGTCCCTTCCTTTTGAAGGTTATTTTCACATCCAATATTAGAATTCTTTTTTCTTGCTTACAGAAGAAAGCTCAGCAGTGCATTCCCATTCCCTAGGAGGGAGTAGCCAAGATCAGGTCTTTTGACTTATGGTGTGTAATACTGATGAACACAAACAATTGCATCAAGCTGTTTGTGTGCGTACATAGGAAGCAGGGAGTGTTTGATAGGGAGAGTGCTTCTCTTGCAGACTGCAACCAGGGTCACGTATGCTGAATATATGTAACACCTATCAGGACTTGGCTTAAGAGAAAGTCATTATTTTACTGCATCTTTATATGCTGATACCTGCCTGTTTTTCAGGGAGTTGAATTCTTTAAGTTTCATCTAATTGGTTTTAAAAATACACGAAGTCTTGCATACAGCATCGAATGTGTTTTGGATTCGAGGCTTTACATCCCTGAAAGCATGTTTTGGTGAGGGAAATGCTGACAGCTCTTGTATGTGTCTGCCCTGGTGGCACCACTCTAATTCCTGCTTAACACAACTTGTTACCACTGTTCCCCAACTTGAATGGTGTTGCTGACATCATGGCTGTTGCACTGCAGGGGCTGTAAATACCTGCACTTGTATATTCCCATGCACTTTTGGGTATAATTTGTATTGTCTGGGAAAGGCTGGTTATTCTAGATTGAAGGATAAGAATTGCGAGCTTGTTCTTTTTTGTTTGTTTGGGGGGTTTTGCCTTAAATTTACTACTTCTTGTTGCTTTTTTTTCTGGAAAAAATACCAGCATGATGGTGCAGTCATTTCTGATTATTTTTTCAGTTAGACCTAAGCTGACAAGTGCCTTTCTAAAGTTAGTCTTCCAGCACAGCAGTGCTGCGGTGAATGCCTTTGAGACAGTTCAGATGGGCTGGTCCGGGGACGTGTGTTCGATGACGCCTGCCTTGGCTGCCTGGAAGGCTGGTGCTGGCCCTCCTGCCGGGAAGGTTCCCCCATGCCTGACCTTATCAGCCAGCGCAGGCAGTGCTGGGAGGCGCCGGAGGCAGCAACGATGGGCATGTTGTCTCTGCGCACAGTGCCGGTTATCTGGGCACTTGTGCACAGCCCAGTGTAAGCTGTTGTTTTTCACGTTAAAAACAGAAAGTGCAACTTCTTGTTGGCAGCTGTCTTGTTAGGGGCAAAGAGCTGTACCCCAGATGCCTTCAAATGGTGCAGTTGAACCAAGAAGGTTTGGAAACATCTTGCACAACTGCTTTGCATTCAAGGGGGGGTGTGCCGCAGTTGGAGCCTGAAACCATCGGAGGTAGACTGCATCGTTCTGCAGCATCGATGACTTTTGAGTTCAGAGCTCCCTGGTGAGTGCTGATTGCGCTCTGGCAGAGCACAGACTTGCTGACGTCAGCTGATCTGCTGCAGGAAAGAACAGTCTATTATTGCTAGACCAAAGCACTTCTTTTACAATTGACTAGCTCGACTTACTGGAGCTACAAAAGGAGCCTTTCTTTTAACGATTTCCAGCAAAAAGATGAGCCAGATTGCATGACTCGTGTGGTGAGAGGCAAACCAGCCACCAGGCTACATTACAGCGGGTCTCCTATTTAGTTTTTAAAGATGTAGAATTAAGTTAAGTTGTAATTTACATAATGCAACTATTCACATAATTTAATTATGTAAATAATGATTTAAAGAGATTCGAAATCACTTGGGCTGTGGATATGAGTACTGATGTTGAAATACGAGTTGACTGCAAAAGACTGGACTGTTCCAAAGACCAACTAGGATTTCATTTTCTCCTGGTAGTTTTCATAACCAAAATAAGCAGTGAGATGGGCCACGGTCCTGCAGTACATTGTGACTCACTGCCACCTTGTTATTCCTGAACACAATTCAGTTTAAAAGAAGCACTGTTGGAATTCAAATGTCGTGTGACAATGCAGGAAAGGAAGATTTTTAGCAATAACTTGCTCTCCTGGAGGGAAAATGCTGATTGAAAGAGGGCTCGAAAGCCGCAGCTTTCTCAGGGAAACAGATCTGTTGTTGCGCTCAAGTTATGTTGGGAGGTTTGATCTTTTAATACTCTGATAACTCTAATCAGGTGGAGCCTCTGGTACTGAAACCTGGGCTTCATTTATATCACACAGCCTACATGGATGAGGTTGTTTTTTTTCCCTTGCCCTCTGTTGGCAATAATGAATGAAATGCCCAGGCCCGGAAGGGAAAGCAAAGCTGACTTTCCTTTCCTTTCCTTCCTTGAGCTGCCGCAGTGCAGTTGGGGCTCAGAGTTCATGGGCGCAGCGATTGCTGCTGAAATGGCTGTCCTCTTGCAGGGTGGGACTCTTGGGAGAGAGCTCAGGAATGTGTGAATTCGCCCCCATATGTTCCTTTCTATCAGCTGGTCCCTTTGCAAGCACTTGGAAACCAAACAAAACACGCAGCCATATAGATTGCTTTCCATCCTGTGGTGTTTCTCATGCAATTATGCAAGATGCATGTTTAAGTAAAGCATGTGGCTAACTAATGATTAAATAATGTTTTAATATTTAACAATGTAATTTAAGAGATTGCCCATGTCTTCCAGTATGCAGTTGTAGTCTCTGTTTCTTCCCTATCCTTGATAGCATTGGTGAGAAGTACATTTAGCTCGATGCTTACAGGATTTATAATAAAAGCATGCAGTGAGCTATTGGTGTAAACACTTGTACATCAAGACATTAATTACAGAATTGTCCAAGCACAGAGTGTTTGTTGCAGCAGCTTCTTGATACACAGCGTGAGCTGTCAAATAAATGGGTAAATACCCAAATGGATGAGAATGGTGGTCCTGGTTTTTTACTTCGTGTTACCATTCTGGTCTAATGCACAGGTCTCCTATTGAAAAATTGCTTTTACAAAGCTTAGGAACTGAAAATTAAAGGTTATCTGAGTCTTAATAGAAAGGAAATGAAGCAGAGCAGTCAGTTCTTTGCTGTCTGAGGTAACTATAACAGGTTTTAGTATATAAAGTGATGTATGAGGGGTTTTGGTTGAAGCGGTCAGAGCAGGATCACTTCTTAATGGAATGCTCCTTGACTGATTTGTCTAAGGTCAGATCTATGAGGCATCCTGAGCCTCTGTACTGGCTTTTGGAAAGTTAATGTAGGGAGTGGCAGGATGGGTTTGTAATGTTTAAATCGAGAGAACAGAGAGGAGAATCATCACGCACGTGGACTTGTGTATATGTGTAATATAGCTAGATACATGTGACCAGTTAGCTGTTGTTTAAAAAACCAGTGGTATTCTTTAGCTTACTTATATTGACTATTTTAAATGTTTTGAGATTGTACATATTGTGCAAGAAACCTTTTATGTCTACACATCTACATACGTATATATGCACAGAAACACATTTGTATTAGACCTGCATGCTGCAGCTTGAGGTGACATGGCCTTTATGTGACTGCAGCCATATTTTCCCAGAAGATGTTAAATGTCTGTAAATATTCCTTTGCAATTATTTTCTGCTAGAAGTGTGCTTTTAAGTGTATAATACTTGTGTTGTGTGCACATACCTGCACACGCAGAGTAAGACTCTGAGTAAGCCGCAAGCGAGCTTAAAAAAAGCAGGCTTTTCTCTCCTGGCTCTCCTCCTGCCCTTCCTTTGTTACAGAATACAAACAAAATGTATTTCTTTTGGCTTTCAGAAAATGGATCCAAGTGGTGTGAAAGTGCTGGAAACAGCAGAAGATATCCAAGAAAGGCGTCAACAAGTTTTGGACCGTTACCACAGGTTCAAGGAACTATCTTCTCTAAGGCGCCAAAAACTTGAAGATTCCTATCGATTCCAGTTTTTCCAGCGTGATGCAGATGAGCTGGAAAAATGGATCCAAGAGAAACTGCAGATAGCATCTGATGAAAATTACAAAGACCCGAGCAATTTACAGGCAAGTCCTCCTGCCATCTTACGTTTCCTGTACTATAAACTTTAGGGCGTACTAGGTCAACTGGGATAGAGCAAACACAGAAATGTAACTTGATCTGGGAATGGTGAAGAGAAGTGAATGCAAATACCCACTGCCTCCCAAAATGTTCATCAAAAGCCTGGCCTCTTTGCAGATATAATTGGAGTATTTCTAGTAATGATTAGATGCTGAATCAGCGTAGGAAAAGTTACTTGATGTAACATAGTGTAGAACCAGCATTGTTTAACCCTAGAATTTGTTTGACACTTTGTGAATAAACATGAATTAACTCTTATTGTTTCCGCTAAAAAGACTTTAACTAGTGGAACTAGCTGGTGTCTGAGCACTGCAGTTTACAAGAGCAAACACAGTGAAGTAGCTAAAATTGGGATGTTTGAGTCTGGCTGTGAAACACAAGATGCAGCAATGATTCCTGCTCTGCTAGTTTGCTGGTTGGTTGCTGGTAGAGGATATGTGTAAAATACGCTAAAAATACTTGGTGCTGGAAGCGTGGAGGAGGACCATGCACCAGATATGTCATGTTCTTTGATGTTTTACTTGTAGGGGAAGCTGCAGAAGCACCAAGCCTTTGAAGCTGAGGTGCAGGCCAATTCAGGGGCCATCGTTAAACTGGATGAGACTGGAAATCAGATGATTAATGAAGGCCATTTTGCATCTGAAACCATAAGAGTGAGTTTTAAAACTTCTTTCTCATTATTTTTTTTTGCCTCTTACAACCTTTTCCTTAAACACTTCCTGCAGATTGCACAGATAACTCTACATTCTAAAGCACTTCTAAAAATTACACAGGTGATTGGTTAGAGAAATCACAAGAGAATTGGTATTTGTAAAGCTGACAGATGCATTTCTCTTTCATGAGCACCCATCTCATATCTCTTCTTGGATCCAGTTCTGAGATGAGCTGTCTGCATCTGGAGCCCAGGAACTTGGAATGCAAAATCATCAGTAATTCAAAGATGTGTTGAAAGTCACAAGGCAAATAGTTAATTATATTTATGGTTCTTTCCAAAACAGCACAAGATCAAGAAGCAGCAGATTCACAAGGCCTGGTGTCAGGGGTGTTGACTGCTGGATTTTTGCTTATATAAAGCATTTTCATCTTCTGCAGTAGCCATTCCAAGTAATATAAGTAACCATAGCAGTAAACTTCAGACATGTAATTTCTACATGCTCTGGCTCAGATCAGCTCTCTGTGATCTTTACTTTTTGCTTAAGTTGTACTGCCCATACACTTGAGTCTCTTCGAATCTGTGTTCCATGGCTTTTCCTGTGAGCTTCAAGTACAGTGCTCTCTGCGCTGTGTTTATTTGGCAGCAGACATCTCTTTGGACAGCTGCTTTCTCAGTAACAAGCGCTAAGCTCACTTTAAATCCTTTGCTGAGATAGACTTGTTTTTTAATTTCTCTCTAAATCTCCCAAACTCTGTAATACAGTGACAAATGCAGTTGACACATCTTTGCTGCTGCACTAGATAGGCTTACATTTGACAGTAATTATCAGTGTTATAAAAAGTCTGAGCAAACTGTAAGGTTTAGGTAATGACTTGCTGGTTATCTTTTACTCCTTCTCCTATATATTCTGATTTTCCTCTGGGTATATTAGTGTTTTCTCTCTTACTCCCCCATGATCTTGGGTGATGTGTCCTAGTGTGAGGTGTTCCTGTCCGTGGCTGGGGGGTTGGAACTGGATGATCTTAAGATCTTTTCCAACCTAAACCGTTCTATGTGTGCAGGCACACCCCACCAATAAACGCTTATTCTGCATACCAGTTGCTTCTTCTAGGACTCATTTTGTTAAAGCTGCTGTTTCTGGGCCCAAGCTTGTTTCCATGTTGATTACAGCTGCATTTTAATTCAATGCAAAGAAGTTATTTAAAGCATTTTCCTCTATAAGATTTAGACGTGAGCTGTTACAGCTTTTTAAAAGGAGAACCCTTGTGATGTTTTCATAGTGATTATCAGACCTACATGTTCATCATTTCATTATAACTAAGGAATGATGGTAACCAAGAAAACCAGATATTATTTTTAATACATTACTAAAGCCGCCCTAAGGTAATGCTTATTTTGTGTGATCACAATGGGATCTCTAATCTTTACTACAAATTGGGGGGGGGGGAATGCTTTGCAGTTGGATGATCTTACTAGTGTGTCTTAGCTGCAGTGAAAGTTATTTGTGCCGTGTTTGGAGTGGTAATTTGCCTTTTAATGGTTCAGTCTTTCACGCCGTACCGGACTGCGCAGCGCCCAATAGTAACAGCTACTCAAGTTGGGTCCCACATCCGAGTAGGTGAAACTTCTTGCAGTGCAGTGCATCTTCTTTCTGCAGTGTCTCCTTTCTTCCTTGGTTGATGATTTGTAGTCTCCTCTTGTGCAGTGCTAGGAAACAGAGTTGTGTGAGCTCTTTACCCTCTGGAAACCTACCTAACTGAGCGGATTAAACGGGTATCCGCCCATGCTCGATGTTCAGAAGCTTCTTCAGCATGACTTTCAAGTTTCAATTCTTGATGAGCAAAGTGTTATAGATGATGGGTGGAGCAGATACTTTCCTGTTTTGCAAGTTGTGTGTCTGTGTGGGAGTGTGGTTTTTCTTTTAATTGTCTATAAAACCTATGGTTGCTCCCAACAGTTTTGAAAGGCAGAGGTGCAGCCGGAGAGAGACTTAATATTAAAGCTGGTAATTGCTCCTAGTATTTTGGTGTTATGTTACTTAACAATGTTGGCTAAATATATTAAGTGATTAGTGCTAAGAGAAAAGGTTAAAATACTGTAAAGTGGCACAAGTTTGGCTGGAAACAAAATGTGTCAAATAAAAATCAGTATGAAAATGAGGACAAGATTCATTTACTGGAAATTAAATTATATGTAGAAGACTGAACAGTTGAAGGGGACAGCAGCATATTTTTGGTCTGACTTCATGTCAGCGTAGAATTTAAATCAAATTTGATCTCAAAATGTTTAACTGGTAGTTATGTAAATGTAACTGTTTGATAGCTTCATTAATTATTAACAAGGGTGTAAATATTCAGTAATTTCCAATTTAGTGTTGTTTAGATCACTTTACATCATTTGAAAACTAATGACTGGAGATGAAACTCTTACTAGGTTTGTCCACCCTATGTCTAAAGTGAGGATTAGCTTGTACTGTTCCAGGAAAAAAAATCATCATCCGTAAAGGTCAGGAAGGAAATAAATCTGATCTTCTCTGATGCAGGATTTTAATAACAACATCCTATTGTTCTAGACTCGGCTGCAGGAGCTGCATCGACTATGGGAGCTGCTGTTGGAAAAGATGAGAGAGAAGGGAGTCAAATTGTTGCAAGCCCAGAAGCTGGTGCAGTACTTACGTGAATGTGAAGATGTCTTGGACTGGATCAATGACAAGGTATATTATTACCTGCCTTCGGTGTGTGCGATATGATGTGTTTGTGTGGAATTTGTCTATCACTGTATAGTTGCTGGAGTTTGGGTAGTCACAGAGAGCTTTTAAAGGCACCTGTATATTTTATTTATCTTATTCATATTGCATAAGCAAGTAGGCATGCAAGCTGCTATGTGTTCTTTTGCAGCTGCAGAACAAGGCACTGGACTAAGAGGAGGCCTGCATGAATGAAAGCATAGTTAAACATAAATTCTTTGCTTTGAGGAGACCTTCATATTTCTCACTGTAATCAAACTCAGGTTTCCTGTAAGGGAAATACACAACATGTAAAAGCAAATGTGTTTTATAAATGTTCTAAATGATCAGTTCTAGTAAGTAGCCAGCCCAACCAGCAGGCAGTATGTATAGTTAATGCCTGGAGTATCTTTAGATATTCATTGTAAGGACGTGAGCTGCAGTAGAGCTGTTGGCTCTTGATTCTTTGAACTCTGAGGAAACAGACCACAAACCACACTATCAAGAAAAAAAAGCCACAAATGATCATAGAGGTCTTCTTAATGGTGGTTTGTTATTTTGTGTCACTGTGGGTTCAAACTGTAAACACTGCTTAACTGTTCCTGAACATGATGGTGCACTTCTCATCTGGAGTTGGAAGCAAATGCTGATAAACAGTCTAAAAATGTAACCAAGTTCTAGTCACTGTGTACTCCACAATAACACGGGCAGTTATTTTGTACTTTTAAAAGTATGGGTTTTTCTGGGTATATTTTCTTTCAGTAATTTAGGTTGTTGTAGTAGAGATCATCATGCACAGAACAGAAAACTTGGGATAGAAGAATTGATTATCATAGAATGTTAAGGTTGGAAAGGACCTTAAGCTCATCCAGTTTCACCCCCCCTGCCATGGGCAGGGACACCTCCCACTAAACCGTGCCACCTAAGGCTATGTCCAGCCTGGCCTTGAACACCGCCAGCGATGGAGCATTCACAGCTTCCCTGGGCAACCCATTCCAGTG
>JAOEHY010030049.1:0-15787 GCA_025447955.1 Psilopsiagon aurifrons | reverse complement strand
CTCCTTCCCATCCCTCCAGGAGCAGAGGGAAGAAAAAAGGGGGAAGTGAGTGAACAAACTGCGTGGCTGATTTACAGGTTAAACCACGACAACAGGGGAATGATATAATAAGCAATGCAGTAACATGGTGGGATGGCTCCAATGACTGGAGTGTTGGAATGGAAGGTTACAGGTTCTTTAGGAAAGATAGGCCTGGCAGTCAGGGAGGGGGAGTTGCTATTTATGTTAGGGATAGGCTGGAGAGCACGGAACTCTGTCTAGGGGCAGGTGAGCAGGCAACAGAGACTTTGTGGGTCAGGGTTAAAGGGAGAACAGCAATGGGAGACATTATTATGGGCATCTGTTGCAGACCTCCTGATTAAGAAGACTCTGTGGATGAAGTGCTCTATAGACAGATAGGAACAGCTTCTCGCTCTCAGGCCCTTGTTCTCATGGGGGACCTCCACCACCCTGATATCTGTTGGAGGGATGGTGTGGCCTGGCACAAACAGTCCAGGGGGTTCCTTGATTGTGCGAAAGACAGTTTCCTTCTATAAGTAATAGAGGAGCCGACAAGGAGAGGTGCCATGCTTGACCTCATGTTCGCCAACAGGGAAGGTCTGGTTGGAAATGTGATGCTCCAGGGCAGCCTTGATTGCAGTGATCATAAGATGATGGAACTCGAGATCCTCAGGGTAGTGAGAAGAGTGTGCAGAAAGCCCACTGACCTGGAATTCAAGAGAGCAGGTTCTTGCCTCTTCAGGAACATGCTTCGTAAGGTTCCATGGGATATTGCCCTAGGGGGCAGGGGGGCCCAGGACTCTTGGTTGATATTTAAGGATCACCTGCTGCATGCTCAGGAGCAATACATCCCTACTAGAAGGAAGTGCTGCAGGAGGGCCAGGAGACCCCCCTGGATGGATAAGAAGCTGCTGAGGAAAATTCAAAGGACAAAGAGGCTTATAAAAGTGAAAGCAAGGACTGGCTGCCTGGGAAGAATAGACAGAGGTTGTCCGAGAAGCTAGGGACCAGGTTAGGAAAGCTAAGGACCACTTAAACTTGGCTAGGGATGTGAAAGATAAAAGAAAGGTATTCTATAGTTATATTGCAAATACAAGAAGGCTAGGAACACCGTGGGCCTTCTCTGGAAGGTGTCAGGAGAACTGGCTGCCCTGGATTTGGAGAAGGCTGAGGATCTTCCTGACTTCTTTGCCCCATTTTTCACCAGCAAATGCTCTAACCACACCACCCAAGTCTTGGAAGGCAGGTGCAGGGACTGTGAGAATGAAGACCTTCAGCCCACTATAGGAGAGGATCTAGTTCGAGACCATCTTAAGAACCTGAATGTATAGAAGTCCATGGGACCTGATGAAATCCATCTGCGGGTCCTGAAGGAGCTGGCAAATGAAGTTGCTAAGCCACTGTCCATCACATTTGAAAACACATGGCAGTCAGGAGAAGTTCCCAATGACTGGAAAAAGGGAAATATAACCCCCATTTTCAAGAAGGTGAAAATGGATGAGTCAGGGAGCTACAGACCAGTCAGCCTCACTGCAGTGCCTAGCAAGAGCTTGGAGCAGATCTGCCTGAGAACCATGCTAAGGCCCATAAAAATCAACAAGGTGCTTGGTGACAGCCAGCATGGCTTCACTAAGGGGAAATCCTGCCTGACCAGTTTAGTGGACTTCTACGATGGGGCTACAGAACTGATGGAAAGGGGTAGAGCAGTTGATGTCATCTACCTGGACTTGTGCAAAACATTTGACACTGTCTCGCATGACATTCTTGTTTCTAAGTTGGAGAGACATCAATGTGATAGGTAGACCACTCTGTGGATGAAGAACTGGCTGAATGGCCACACAAAGAATTGTGCTCAATGGCTCAATGTCCAGCTGGAGACCTCCAGTGAGCGGTGTCCCTCAAGGATCAGTGTTGTGACCAGCCTTGTTCAACATCTTTGTTGGTGACATGGACAGTGGGATTGAGTGCACCCTCAGCAAGCTTGCCAATGGCACCAAGCTGGGTGGTTTGGTTGATGCACTGGAGGGAAGGAATGCCATCCAGAGGGACCTTGACACACTTGTGAGGTGGGCTGATGCCAACCTGATGGAGTTTAACCATGACAAGTGCAAGGTCCTCCACCTGGATCAGAGCAATGCCAAGCCCATCTAAGGGTTGGGCAGAGAAGAGATTCAGAGCAGCCCTCCAGAGAAGGACTTGGTGGTGTTTGTCGATGGAAAAATTAACATGAGCCAGTAGTGTGCTCTTGCAGCCAGAAAGCCAACCCTATCCTGAGCTGCATCAAAAGGAGTGTGACCAGCAGGTCGAAGGAGGTGATCCTGACCCTCTACTCTGCTCTTGAGACCTCACTTGGAGTATTGTGTGCAATTCTGGTGTCCTCAACATAAAAAGGTGATGAAACTGTTGGAACAAGTCCAGAGGAGGGTCATGAGGATGATCATGGAACTGGAGCACCTCCTGTATGAAGATTGGCTGAGAAAGTTGGGGCTGTTCAGCCTGGAGAAGAGAAGGCTGTGTGGAGACCTCATAGCAGCCTTTCAGTATTTGAAGGGTGTCTATAGGGTTGCTGGGGAGGGCCTCCTCATTAGGGACTGTAGTGATAGGACTAGGGGTAATGGGTTCAAACTTAAACAGCGAATATTTGGATTGGATGTGAGGAAGAAATTCTTTACTGTAAAGGTGGTGAAACACTGGAATGGGTTGTCCAGCGCAGTTCTGAATGCTCCATCCCTTGCAGTGTCTATGGTTGGGCTTAACAGATTTCTGAGTGAGACTTTTTAGTGTGAGGTGTCCCTGCCCATTGCAGGGCGGCTGGAACAAGATGATCTTGAGGTCTTTTCCAAACCTAACTATTCTATGAATCTATGATTCTATGATTGCTGTTTATAGGAAAAGTACAAAAGGAAGAACTGCTGCAGTGAGAGAGCCAGCTAAATAACTGATTATATAACCATCAAATTATGTGCTAAAATAACGAGTTATCATGCAGATAACAAAGAACTGACTGTTTATTTCAAGTCAGTAGAGCTCCTTGCTTCTAGTTTTCTCTTTCCTAGTTTTAGATTTAAACCACATATAACAGGTTGAATATGTGACTAAGCATGATGGGAAAACTTTATCTTGCTTAATTGAATTGTCTACAGTCAGAACATCTGCATTGAAAATAGTTTGGTTTTTGCTTTTTGGGGCTGATACATCTCACCTATCTGTCCTAAAACTGAGCAGAAACATAAAACTATACAGATATTTTTTCTCTTTATTTACCAAGTTACTAGAGCAGATTCAGACATCTGAATGTCTGAGATGCTCGAGAAGAATTGTACGTATTTGATACTAATATGCTATCATTAGTTTTTATGACAAAGTTAGTTTTGAAATAAAAGTAGCTATATCACCTATACACAATGAGTGATAGACTGGGATGATTGACATGGCACATATGCCAAGCTATGAACCTGGAAAAATGATCTAAAGAATATAAGCCTTAAAAGACAAATTTGTTCTCAGGAATAAATATTTTTTACAGCATATAGATACCCATCCTTACTCATGAGGCAAACCGTAATTTCATGTGAAAGGGGTAATCCTTTCAATGGGCTGGGTCAGGAGATCAAATTAGATTCTTTCAGGAGCCTAGAAAAGCAAAAGTAAATGAGGCTCATATTGCATGAATCTCAGAAACACATGGATCACCTAAGTACTTTTCTTAGCTGAGACATTAAAGTTTAAATTTTCACAAGAACAAAACTTATCCTACTATGTTCAACTTTTATTTCAAAGCATAAATGGAACTTATATGAAGCTATTTGCTCTAATGAGAACAGTATACTAGCAGATGATTCTGCTTTCATTAGTGAGGACAGACAGTATCATCAGTCCAGTTTTCCAAAGATCTAAGGAAAATTAAGCTTTTATTATGTCCAAGATCAATGCAGTCACTTTTCTTTCTCTAGGCAGACTGGATTATCTGGCTAATCCCTGCTATGTGCTTCTGCTCATTCATCTTCTAGCCACTGAACCTGCACAGCCATGCTCAATGCTTATACTTAATATATCAAGTAACTCTGGTGTATACTCATTTTCTTTTTCCTTCCTTTTTCTTCTAAGTGTTTGGATTTCCTTTGCTTACTGTGTAGACGCAGTTTCCATGTATATTTCCAGCAAAATGCACTTTTTACCTGTCTCTGAAATTTCAAAACATTCTTCAGTGGCTTTATGTTATTTACCATTAGCTCTCAGTATCGATGGTAATGGAGACTGCTGAAACTAACATGATGTTAGTCAATCTGTGCTTAGAAAACACTTATATACATGTGCCAGTTAGAAATAGTGAGGCAGACGAGAAGAACGTCGAAGCTACTATAGTTTTCTGAGTAAATGTCCTTTATGAAACTGTGGTGACTAACTATGAAAATCAAGAGGCTCCATTTGTAACTTATGAAGTTAATACACATGAAGGCATTAAGCCATAAATAAGTTACTGGCAACCATTGCCCTCTCCCTATCCTACTGATTAAAATTAGGTTGGCAGAAATAAAATAACAAGTATGATTGGCTGACTTCAATCCTTTGTTATACTTGTGCCAATCTAGGAGAACCTTTTAATTATAAATCCAGTAAGCCACTGTACAAATTCTTTTCACTGTTTTTTTTTTTTTTTTTTTTTCATATATCACCTCCTAAAAGGCCTAATTATCCTTCTTTTAATATATCATTACCATGTGTCGTGGTTTAAGCCCAGCCAGTAACTCAGAACCATGCAGCCACTCACTCATTTCTCTGCTTCTTCCCCCCAGCTCCTGGAGGGATGGGGAGTAGAATCAAAAGAATGTAAACCCCATGGGTTGAGATGAGAACAGTTCAATAATTAAGGTAGAATAAAAAAACACTATTAATACTGCCAATAATAATAATTTTAAGGGAAATCACAGGTGGAGAGAATATAAAACTAAAAAGGGAAGTGTAAGAAAACCCCAACAATAAACACAAATGATACACAACACAACTGCTCACCACCAACCAACCAATACCCAGCCCAACAGAAGCAGTGATCAGTCCCTTTGAGGTAACTCCCCCCAGTTTATGTGCTGGGCATGATGTGCTGTGATCTGGAATACCCTTTGGCTAGTTAGGATCAGGTGTCCTGTCTCTGTTTCCTTCTGGCTTCTTGTGCCCCTCCTCACTGGCAGAGAATGAGACTGAAAAGGCCTTGATGAGGGTAAGTATTACTTAGCAGCAACTAAAAATATTGGTGTCTTATCAGCATTGTTCACAGACTAAAGCTGTAACTCTTCACTGTACCAGCTACTAAGAAGGAGAAAAAGACCTGCTACAATTAAACCCAGGACACCATGTCATAGATTATTGATTACATAGCTTTGCGTGAAATACCAATGATGCAATGAAATGAATGCATCAAATCATGGTGCAAAGATTAGTGTCATTAACTCTTACTTCTATAGCTAGGCACATCAGGTAGAAGTTCAGGCTTTTCAGGCACATGAAAAACAGCAACAAGGTGCTTGGTGACAAACAGCATGGCTTCACTAAGGGGAAATCCTGCCTGACCAGTTTTGGGGCCTTCTATGATGGGGCTACAGAACTGACGGACAGGGGTAGAGCAGTTGATGTCATCTACCTGGACTTGTGTAAAACATCTGACATTGTCTCGCATGACATTCTTGTTTCTAAGTTGGAGAGACATCAATTTGATAGGTGGACCACTCGGTGGATAAAGAACTGGCTGAATGGCCACACGCAAAGGATTGTGCTCAATGGCTCAATGTCCAGCTGGAGACCTGCAGTGAGCTGTGTCCCTCAGGGATCAGTGTTTTGACCAGTCTTGTTCAACATCTTTGTTGGTGACATGGACAGTGGGATTGAGTGTGCCCTCAGCATGTTTGCCAATGGCACCAAACTGGGTGGTTTGGTTGATGCACTGGAGGGAAGGAATGCCATCCAGAGGGACCTTGACACACTTGTGAGGTGGGCTGATGCCAACCTGATGAAGTTTAACCATGACAAGTGCAAGGTCTTCCACCTGGATCAGAGCAATGCCAAGCCCATCTACGGGTTGGGCAGAGAAGAGATTCAGAGCAGCCCTGCAGAGAAGGACTTGGTGGTGTTTGTCGATGGAAAAATTAACATGAGCCGTCAGTGTGCTCTTGCAGCCCAGAAAGCCAAACCTATCCTGAGCTACATCAAAAGGAGTGTGACCAGCAGGTTGAGGGAGGTGATCCTGACCCTCTACTCTGCTCTTGTGAGACCTCACTTGAAGTACTGTGTGCAGTTTGGGTGTCCTCAACATAAAAAGGAGATGAAACTGTTGGAACAAGTCCAGAGGACGGCCACAAGGATGATCATGGAACTCAAGCACCTTCTGTATGAAGATAGGATGAGAAAGTTGGGGCTGTTCAGCCTGGAGAAGAGAAGGCTGTGTGGAGACCTCATAACAGCCTTTCAGTATTTGAAGGGGGTCTATAGGGTTGCTGGGGAGGGCCTCCTCATTAGGGACTGTAGTGATAGGACTAGGGGTGACTTGTTTAAACTTAAACAGGGGAATTTTAGATTGGATGTGAGGAAGAAATTCTTTAGTGTAAGGGTGGTGAGGCACTGGAATGGGTTATTCAGGGAAGTTGTGCATGCTCCATCGCTGGCAATGTTCAAGGCCAGGTTGGACATAGCCTTGGGTAATAGGGTTTAGTGGCAGGTTTCCCTGCCCATTGCAGGGCAGCTGGAAATATATGATCTTAAGGTCCTTTCCAACTCTAAGTATTCTATGATTCTATGATTTGTCATTAAATGGTATGCTTAGTTTGCTTTGAGATTCCTCTTTAGAAAAAGCAATGATGGCTATTTTGTAAGGATACATGTGGCAGTACCTAATCATCCTTGGCATATGCCCATCTTCAGTTAATTAGTGTGATAATAAAAGATTTATTTTGATGTGTTCATAGGTTAACAGTTAATTTTAAAACACAATTGACTGGATGGATAAACCAAACTTTTGTCAATGTCAAATTTATATTAAGCTGTGAATTTGGTTAGAAAGTTCTTTTTAACATCTGAGGTAATTATTTTTCAATACTGCATACATATAGGTAGAAGTAATAAAGAGGCATGTTTGGGCTAGAATACAATGTCCATAATTTCAGCAGAAGCAGTGTCCTGGGACATTCCTATTAACTTCTGTGTAATTCCACAGAGAACAAAACACTCTTATGGTCATGAATTCATGTCTTAGATCTTGCCTAAAATGCAGCATACGGTGAGTATGAAAAATCTACTTCCTTCTGAATTTCAGCTTCAATATGTGAGATTTTAAATAATATAATACAGGAATATGCAATATCAATATATTGGATTGCATTACTGTGAGGGCATCAGGTCAATGAATGTTGAAGTGCATTTCCACAGAATAATTTCATTACACTTAAAAATAATATTTGGAGACAAGGAATAATAAATAATATCTGTACTTTCTAAGAAACTAATATTTAGTATTTTAAAAATATGTTATACTGAAAATGCAGTAGATCTGAAAACTGATGCTACTGCAGATGATTTGTATCTTATTTCCACTGCAGAGAGATAACATTTCAAAAAGAAAATTTCTTTTCAGGCCTAGGGTGCAGCCATAATTTCACTGGAATTAATGACATTGTTATCCTAGCCAAAAATTTTTCAGTTGATAAAGTGCTAGACCACAGTCTTTTCAGTCACTATAGGTCATAACTAAACTGACCTTTTACAAATAATGTGCCAGTGGCACACAGAAAGAGCAAGCAGCATACGATTTTTTTGCAGTGTCCCAGTGGCAGATTGTAACTCAGCCACAATCTACCTCCTGCCATCACCTCTGGGTAGAATAGACTGCAATACAACAGCTCTATACTTCATGCAATTATATGGCCAGGTGCCACTGTATTAGTGCAGTTACATTCTTGGGTAAAGGTATAATATCAAGGCTCAGCCTACTCTCTCCACACTATTACAGAAAGGGGAAGTAATGTCTCTGCAGAGTTTACTTTCCCACCTCATAAATGAAGGATGCTTTCCCACTGGTAATGCAGACAAACCTGTATAACAAGGAAAAAGGAAGGCTGCTGAGGTAACATTAAGTACAGCTGAGCAAAAATTAAAATTACTGTTCCATAGGGAAACTCGGCTATTTCAGCACTTGGGTTTTGTACCTAATTGAGTTGAAAAATTGGAACTTGTCAAGCACCAGTATATTGCAAAAGCTTCTTTGGTTGTGAGGTGGTGACATTTCATTTTGAATTCATACAGCATTAAACTGCAGTTCTCTATTCTTCTATATTGCTTTATACATGTGTCACAATATATCTGCAGCTGTACGTTCCCCATAATGCACCATATGCCTCCATCCAGTATAAGATCAAAGTGGATCATAGATTTCAGAGAGTCCTTGACCAGTAGGCAAATATTTGAATTTTTACGTTAATAGTTGTCTGCTAGTTTCAGCAACAGTAATTCTGTTAATGAATAATACAAAAAGCAAATACAATAATACGATGCATACAAACGTTTTTGCAAAAAGATGTTTTTAATATGCGTTTAAACAAAACAAAAGTGTAAGGTAGAAAATTTTCATATATGAGCTCTAAAAAGACTCAGTGTATGATCCAACAAAAATTCTTGTCTATTTCTGCCACTTCCTTCCTCTATTTGCACTTAACAACTGCTATTAATTATTGGAACATAAGTATATGGACTATGCTTTAAGCCTTTGTTTCTTTACAAGGAGATAGAAAGAAACCACAGTCTAGTACTGACTGGCAGTGGTACAGTGAATAATGCTACCATCAAAAAAATCACTGTGCTTACAGTGACTGTAGCTATGCTGCACAGAACTCTGAAGATCTGTGTAGTAATAGGATATCTTAGATGTCCGTGAGTAAAAAACGTTCCGTCAGATTTTTAGCCTGCTAAAACTATTCCTAGAAAAAAAAAAACATACAGTGCAGAAAAAACACAAGGGAAATTATACATTTTTTTAAAGTTATTCCCTCCGGAAAAATATCAAGGTCTTCTGTTTATCATTATATATATGAGCTAAGTTCAATGAAATAATAAAGGTATTGTTTTATGAACTGCAGAAGCTTTCATTTATTTTTCTGCAAAAGCACGAAATGGCCTGCTCTTTCAGGTGTTTTGCAAAAATTGAGTCAATGAAATTGGGTCAAAAAGAGTAAGATAGTTTGGTTATACAAGGCTTCCTTTATAGTGGAGGAAAAAAAAAAAAGATTGCTATATAGATAATTTCCAGTATTTTCTCTGAAAATTTTATATAGGACTTGTCATGCATTTAATGTGTTCAGTTCCAATTTCCCTTGTTATATGGTACATAAAGATAAAGCATATGGACAGGCTTCAGAGTTACTTTAATGTCCCTATGTATATGAAAACAACAGCCAGACATTGCAGGTGACATAGTTCATACAGATTTCAGTAGCAATTTTACTGTCTTCCTTTCCTGTCTCATTCTGCCTTCAAAAGAAGCACCTGATTTCAGAATGCCTTCCTGGGAAATATTTCTTTATTGAAACAAGACAAAAAAAAGATAAAAGATAAAAGAAATAATGTGGTACCCATTAAGCAACGTGGTGTTCTAGAAAATTAAATGAAAATATTAATGGGCCATTTTAAAATACTCTGAATAATTCAGGAATATAAACCACTCTCACAGTCCTATTTTTTATATTTGTAAGTCATTTTTATTTAAAATAGTTAATGAGTTATTACATTTAGGTAGGTGAGTTTTCAAGATGAGAGGCTCCTGCCTGCTCTGAAGATTGTCAGCAAGGATTCCAGATGAAGTAAGTATCTGTTGGTGAAGTGTAATTTCCTACTTAGAATGACTTTCCCACAGAAATAGTAAAACAGTCTTCCAAGTACACTCACCAAGAAGAGCTAAAGAGTTAGGTTATATTATCTTATTTGTATATTTGGAAAGCTGACTAAGGAAAGTGATTTCTTTACTTCCAAGACAAGTGAGCTTTCTCTAAAATATTTTTACAGAATGTTTTTTGCACTTAATATTGAACTCAGTTAAAAAATTATAAAGCTTCTTTGGGTTAGTTATAGACTACATTTTGTGGCACTATGTGACTCTGCAGGGGCTGAAGAATACAAACTGAGGATAAAACTAGAAAAAAAATGGAAATAGAAGCATAATAAATTGGTATAAATAAAAAATATCTGAATCTGGGAGCTAAGCTTTGTGTTGGACAGTAAAGAATAGAAATAACTCAAACAGGAATGACTGACCAATTAAGTAGACCCAAGTTGAAAAAAAGTAAAGTAGAAATACTGGAAACTGTAAATCATATGATTCTTAAGGAGTGGAATAGATTTGGAAGAAGAAAATTCTAAATATGAATGTTTAAAGCAGACCTCACAGGATCAGTAGTAACTCTAAAATGGCTACTGCTTCTCATGAAAGGCTGTGCATTCAATGCTTGGAGTGAACTACTCTGCTAAATCTCTATACATTTACACTTAAGAAGAAACATGTACCATTGCCTGAAAGAATCCAAGGAAAACTTAAACTGTAGGATGGGGTTTTTTCTTTCGTATTCTTCACTTTCCTGTATTTTCCTTAGGGACTTAATTTATATAATAAGAGAAAAGCAGTTATTAAACCTGATCTTACTTAAATTTTTACGTGGACAGTAGGGGGGCATCTTGAATGCCTATCTCTCTAAACTTTTGTGAGCATGCCTGCATCCCAAAGAAAGGAATTTCAGAATTCAAACATAACTGTGTCTTCAGAAATTTCTCTGGTAACCACCAGAGAAATTTCTGGTAAAAATCAATTTTATCAGTGTCTGATAGAAATGACTGGAGAATGTCTTCACATTCCTTCATTGGGCCTTCAGTTAAAAAAAGGTCAATAAAATGCAAATTTTTATTCAACTGTTTTGTTAATTTATCAAAATTTTATTAGAGATATCTGAAAGAGATTTTTCACTGTATTCATCTACTGTTTCTTTGGAAGTCTGAATGGCTGACTGACAACCTTTTTGATCACTAAACTTAGGCTACATGAATCTGAAACTGAATTAATTCAATTCACATTTGCAACATTTATGTATATCTGTATAGCAGTGAGGTTAAAAAGAACCCTCAGAATTAGCCACATTTATCAAAAAGTCTATGAAGTAATGCGCAAAGAGCATGCAAACATATTCTGGAAAAAGAATGTGCATTAATTACAACATCGCATCTATAACAGCATTACTTCTTGTTTAATAGCTACTTCATGCCATTTTTCCCATGAAGGAACAATTAGGTATTATTAGTATTGACAGCATTTAATTGTCAGACCATATCTGGGAAATTTAAATCTTACCCTAACATAGAGTCATTGGTAATATTTCTCATTATAGAAATTTTAAAAGCATCTCTCTCCATATCCAAATCTAAAGCATACAATATGATTTTTTTTCTTTAAGCCTCAAGCATCTTATTACATTTCATTCTGCCTTCTGAGAATCAGAAAAAAATCTGATTGCAAATATATGCGAAGTTCTACAGTTGTGCAGGCAATAATATCAAAACCTCATTGAAAATTATGACAGCAATAATCCTTTATTGTTTTCTTGCATTCAGAATCAAATGCCATAGTAGATGCTTTTCCCATCAGAAAGTTGGAAAAGAAAATATCTATTCAGTGACTAAAAATGACTTCTAAAACAATATCAAGTTAAATGAATGATTAAAAGTGAAAAATTAAACAGCCATTTTTTTTCCAGTCCAGAGAGAATTATAAAATAACTTTGTGAGACACACTTCATGATTAGGTGTCAAATGAATAATACCAGATGTAACAAACAGAGAGCTGTTCCATAGTTATTCTTATATTTTATGATGCAAATATGGAAATAATGCCCATAGCAATTGAATTTTGGACAAATGTCAAGAATATTAAAGTGATTTGAAAAGAGAAACTCAAAGTAACTGTAGGACAGAGTATATTTGGAAGTTTTTCTGTAAGCTGTCAAAGAACATCTCATTTGTCTTATAATACAACAGGTAATAATGAGCAATATTTGTGTGGTACATTGCTTCATTACAAGTAAGAGTGAAATAGTAGCTTCTCACTTTTTGTTAAGTCTGCTTGTAAGGCTTGGTTAATTTGTGCATAAAAATGACTAGAAAGATGATGATATAGACAGCCTTGAATAGCATTTTAGTAAGCATCCAAAGACATAACAGTATTTGGAATACTTGGAGTTCACACATGCTATACACTCTCCTTTTAACACCACCATCTGTTGCCTCCAAATAGGTAGTCGTTTATTGCTTTATTATACAATGACTAAATGAGCATCAGTCTATCTCCTTCCTATTGGTTCTGCAACTGTAAGGTGAATCCAAGATTCATATTAAACATTCTTTTATACCATATAGCTTTTGAGGGCAAGTGGATGGGTAATTTCTTTTATTCCAATGTGTGTGTACTAAAAGTCTGAGTAGAAGGAATGTGAGAAGAATATTCTTTCTATCCAGTACATTACTACTAGGAAGAAGCATTAACTTATAGTCTGGAAAATTCCTTTAAAATATCAGTCTGTGACACTGGTGTTACTCAGGCTTTCTGCAGCAATGGACTCTAAAGTGTCCCATGCTCTGCAGAAGCATGACATTCATATAGAAACTGTTTCCATGTGTAACACAAATCCACGTCTTTTCTCTGCTTCTTATATAGGATAACAGGTTGTGCTTCATGTTTTTAATTAATAATTTGCATATTCTTTGATCTACCTTTATTTTTAACACATATGAAAACAAATCTCTGGTTTTGTCCTATTTTACCAGATAAATAATGTAGCCACCCTCCTGCCTTCAGATTTTTGTGGTTTGTGGTTTGTTTCTGGTTTTTTATCCTTAGAATTTTACTCATAGAACACAAAAAGGTGGCTTTTCCGTATTTTCTACCTCTGTAGCAACACTTAACATGTTCTGTAAGTATGCAATCTCCTAATAATTGCTAACTGCACGTATTTGCTAATAATGTGTATGCTGTGAAACTACATTACATTTCAATTCATATCAGTTTATCAGAAAGGCTCTGTAAATATATTTGAATAAATTTAAACAGAAGCTGGTATCAGCTGATATTACTAATAGTGGAACATCACTTTTGCTTATAAAAAGCTTTTAAAAATATGAATTATCTGAGTTACAAATGTTGAGTGTTTAAGGGGAATCCCTATAGGATCATTTGGACAGAGAATTTTTAAAAGACAGGAATCATAAACTGTAACTAAAGTTCACTAAGAAGCTGAAGTATCATCATCATAATCATGATCATATAATAATAACAATAAAAATAGTAATAATAATAGTCAAACAATGAAAATTAAGTTTTATGTTGGAACTAATTATTCTTTGAAATGTGGAAAGAAAAAAATGAATTCTTTTAGGGATTCACCACTACTGAAAGTACTGGATTACTAAATGTATGTGCGGGTATGAGAATACAACAGAATTTGGAAAAGGAATGGATTCAGGACGAAGTCTGCCTCACTTTTATAAGTCTGTATGTGTGGTAGAAAAAGTGGGTATGTATGATAATGTGAACAAAGGAAGAGAATATAAGTAAAGACTATGTTTGTGCAGGAGGTAAAAAATGATTCAATATGAGCTTAAAACAAAAAAAGGATTACAGGATCTGATCATGCAAAGATGTTTTTATATCAGTTCACAAGAATATTGTCCTCGAGAGATTCTTTAACCTTCCTAATTTCTTTCTCAACCAGGAATTATGCATTAGTAGCAAAAATTGAGGAAGTCCTGAGACTGTGCTAAATTGTCTAGAGCAGAAAGAGTTTGAATAAAGGTGCCAATATTCCTGTTCTGCCTCTGCTACGTCCATACCTGCCAGATACAACTAAAGATCAGTTCCATTTACATATGTGTGTATATAAAGAATACGCACTGTTATCTGATTCAGAATCCCAATATTGCTATGATTGAAATTAATGCATGTTACTTTTGTTTTATATTTTTCATGCTATTTTTATGAAATGGGTAACTACTACAAATTGTTAGACGCAAGCTCTTGTCATAAAATTTGAAAAATTCTATTTGTTAGCCTTAAAAATATATATCTAGCTTGAAAACATCACTACTCTATGGGATGATTCCTTTGACTAGAGTGTCAGAATAGAAGATTACAGGCTTTTAAGAGAAGACAGGCCCAGCATACGGAGAGGGGGAGTAGCTAGTTATGTCAGTGATTGATCAGCCAGAGAGTATGGACTCTGTCTGGGGACAGGTGATCAGTTGACAGAGAATTTGAGGGGCCGGGTTAAAGGGAGAACAATGGTGAGAGACATCATTGTGGGCATCTGTTACAGACTGCCTGACCAAGAGGACTCGAAGGATGAAGCGCTCTATAGACAGAGAGGAACAACCTCACGCTCGCAGGCCGTTGTTCTCATGGGGGACTTCAACCACCATGATATCTGTTGGAGGGATGGTACGGCCCGACACAAACAATCCAGGGGGTTCCTTGATTGTGTGGAAGACAACATTCTTCTGCAAGTAATAGAGGAGACAACAAGGAGAGGTGCCGTGCTTGACATCTTGTTCACCAACAGGGAAGGGCTGGTTGGAAATGCAATACTCCAGGGCAGCCTTGATTTCAGTGATCATGAGATGATGGAATTTGAGATCCTCAGGACAGTGAGAAGAGCGTGCAGCAAGCTCTGGACTTCAAGAGAGCAGATTCTTGCCTCTTCAGGAACATGCTTCGTAAGGTTCCATGGGATATTGCTCTAGAGGGCAGGGGGGCCCAAGTCTCTTGATTGATATTCAAGAATCACCTGCTGCAAGCTCAGGAGTGCTGCGTTCCAACTAGAAGGAAGTGCTGCAGGAGAGCCAGGAGACCTCTTTGGATGGATAAGGAGCTGCTGAGGAAAATTTGAGGGGAGAGTCTTATAAAAAGTGGAAGCAAGGACAGGCAACCTGGGAAAAATACGGTGATGTTGTTCGGGAAGCTAGGGACCAGGTTAGGAAAGCTAAGGCCCACTTAAAACTAAACTTGGCTAGGGATGTGAAAGGTAAAAGGGAGGGATTCTATAGGTATATTGCAAATAACAGACAGGCTAGGAGCAATGTGTGACCTCTCTAGAAGCTATTGGGAGAACTGGCTACCCTGGAGTTGGAGAAGGCTGAGGTTCTTCATGACTTCTTGCCACCCAAGTCTTGAAAAGCAGACTCAGGGACTGTGACAATGAAGACCGTGGGCCCTCTGTAGGAGAGGATCTGGTTCAAGACCATCTTAAGAACCTTAACGTGCACAAGTCCATGGAACCTGATGAAATCCATCAGTGGGTCCTGAAGGAGCTGCAAATGAAGTTGCTAAGACACTGTCCATCATATTTGAAAAATCATGGCAATCAGGTGAAGTTCCTGATGACTGGAAAAAGGGAAATATAATTCCCATTTTCAAGAAGGGGAAAATGGATGATTGGGGAACTACAGACCAGTCAGCCTCACCTCTGTGCCTGTGTCATGGGTTCAGCAGTAGCAGCCATTTTTCTCCTTCTCAGTACCTAGTGCAGCACTGTGTTTTTGACCTGTGGCCTGGGAACAGCGCTGATAACACCAATGTTTTTTCTTATGGCTTAGTGATGTTTGGTCTGGCCAAGGACTTTCTGAGCCTCGTGCTCTGCCAAGGAGGAGGGGAAGCTGGGAGGAAGCAGAGACAGGGCACCTGACCCAAACTGACCAAAGAGGTATTCCATACCACAGC
>JAOEHY010030048.1:127533-137852 GCA_025447955.1 Psilopsiagon aurifrons | reverse complement strand
CATTAAGAACCTCAGCCTTCTCCAAATCCAGGGTAGCCAGTTCTCCTGATAGCTTCTGGAGGGGGCCCACGTTGTCCTTAGCCTGTCTTTTATTTGCAATGTATCTATAGAATCCCTTCATGTTGTCCTTAATGTCCCTAGCCGAGTTTAATTCTAAATGGGCTTTAGCCTTCCTAACCTGGTCTCTAGCTTCCAGGACAGCATCCCTGTATTCTTCTGAAACTGTGATACAGAACAGAGAAAGCTGATTCGATGGCCTGTAAGCAAGAGTAAATGGGATTTGATCCCGTGCTTGTGTGTGGGATTTGTGAATGTCTGAATGCCGACAAGATTTTTTTGACTGGTAGCCTGGTGCAAAATTGGTGGCGCACTATTGACAAAATGTTGGTGGTTATTCATAGGTATTAAGATTGAATCTGATGTGTCATCTCATTGGAACCTCTGTACTTTTTCTTTGATGTTTTAATAGTTTATCACAGACACATAAATGAAATAATTCAGTGAATGCAACAAAAATACTTTGGAAAAAAGCTAACAAAACAGAGGGGACTTGAGTCCAACCAGTAAACCAAAAAGGCTACTTCTAAGGTATCTTCAAAGTGCCATTTTTCTGATTCTGAACTTAGTCCTGTTTTGCTGGAGAGGTTATATGAGCTGGTTGCAAGAAGTTTGTCTGGAAAAGGACAAGTACTGGTGTTTAAAGCCATTTGCAAATCAAGACTTTTCCAATGGCTTGTTAACTGAACTGCATTGGAAATAAAATGGAAGTACATGAGATCAGAACTCATAATCTGTAACCTCTTATCTGCCATGTCCACCATTCTGCTTCCACTTTTATTGCAAATTGAAAATGCCCATGATGTTATTCTCTCACAGTTGTGTTGTGCATCTTCCCCTTGTTTAGACTGAACATGCATTTTGCTAAACAGGAGAACAAAGGCTCTTCTCCCCAGGAGAGATTATTTGAGCAAGGTGTTTGTGAGTAGATCAGAAGCCAGGTTCAGATGCTAACAGGGGCATAACAAGACAGTAGTGACAGAATTGCTGTGCTTGCAATCTGTTCTCTGAAGAGAACAGATCCTGCCCAAGGACAGCCACCAGTTTTGTGTCAGACTAAAATTCTGTTAGCAGTGGGTAGGCACATGCCCATTGCGGACTGCGTGTGGTCTGCAGGCTGTGAGTTGAAGCCCAGTAGTCAGCTGGCTATTTTGGTAGACATAAGAGGTTGCAGCAGTTCCAGACTTCGCTGAAATTCAGACTTGACTGTTTCCCATACATACAGCAGGACTAGAGGGACTGCAGCTTAGTCTGGAGCCTGCTTACATAAGAAGACCAGGCCTTGTGTAGTCTAGGGGAGTACAGTAGGCTAATGTATGCTGAGTGACTAAAGCTGCCTGAAACACAGTAGGCTGGAGTAGGGCAAACAGTGCTACCAACCATATTCTTCAAATAAAACGGAGACAGAATAGACTGATGAAGCTGTGAATGCTCCATCCCTGGCGGCGTTCAAGGCTGAGTTGGACAGAGCCTTGGGTGGCATGGTTTAGTGTGAGGTGCCCCTGCCCGTGGCAGGGGGATTGGAGCTAGATGATCTTAAGGTCCTTTCCAACCCTAACTATTCTATGATTCTATGTTACTCACAGTTCTGTAATGCACTCTTTGCTTTTCCTCCAACTTCAGGGAGTGTGCTTCAAAAAAGTTGAGTTTCATGAAGGCTATGTGGCCACAATTTGTCCCGTAGTCTCTTCTTGCCACTGATTCTCTGTTTGGCTGTCACTGCGCTACAAAACTAAATTTCTGTGGTGCTCTTTATGCTCTTTTTTTTTGTGTGTGTGTGTGTGAGAAGGTTATAAAGTACCTTATTGAAGGGTAAAAATGCTGTTTCAACAAAGAAATAATAAATGTATGTAAAGATGGGAGCTATGCGTTGATGTATCTGTACATTTATTTTTGCCTGTAGGTCTTTTTTAAATCTATTTATTTTAATATTAGGCTGAAGTAGGAAAATAAATGGTAGTAGAAGAAAACTTGAATCCACAGAATGTTTTTTTTTTTTTAAGAGATTGATTTCTGGGCAGTGAATAAACATTTCTGACTTCAGGTGGATTTGATTAAAATAAGAAATAAAATTGCCTTCCAAACAATATTTAAAATAGAAACATCCATTGATCTTTAATGCACAGAGCATGATATGCTGCATCTTATATACTCACAATATAATAAATGTCTATCAAGTTGTAATCTTGTTTAATCTCTGAAAACAGTTGTTATATTTAACATTAATGGGTGCTAGGACTATTGCCCGGACATATTTATAATTTAGATGGCAGATAATTTGTGTAATATGTACAAATACTCCCATATTTAAACTTAACTTCATATTTTTGAAAGCATGTTTTGATTATTACAATTTCATTGCAAATGATGCAGCTTTAGAACACTTATTTAAAAAAGAGAAGCGCACAACCCCCCCCAAGCTCTTCTCTTTCTAGGTCCTTGGAAGAACTTTATATAGACAAGAAGGGAGTTACTGTAATGTGTGTTTGTGGTCTTCTTTAAGAAACCATATATGTTGCATTGTTTCCTGATAGCGATAATGAACTGGTGCATTTCTGTGGGTAGCCTTCAGTATTAATCTGAGAAAGGTATATATTATATGCAAGTTGCCTAAAAAAAGATGTTTCTGTGTAGCCTCTAAATGAAGCTCACTGGTTGCATCATTTGTTCAGTCAACCACTTTTTTTCTTTGGCTTCCCCAGATTGTTCAGAAAAAACTGTAGTCTTAGATACTGTAAGCTGGTGTTACTCAGCTGCTTTGGCTTCTCCTTTGGAAGTCAGCTAATGGACATTTTAGCTAGATTTCTAATTTTGTGGTTATAATTTGATTTGAATGAAGCTGCAAATACTGAACTGCGTACGGTGTCTATACAGGGAGACTGTCAACTAATGTAAATCATCGTAGCTAAAGTCAACAGAACTATGCCAGCTTGCATTAGCTGAAGAACTGGTCCCTGAAGTCTGTAATGCAATTATTTAGAAGCTACTTTATCTGGTCTTGTGCTAATATATTGTAAAAATCTATCAAGATGTGAAAAATGTTGCAGGCTTCTAATCCCATTTTATTCTATCTATGTGTTTGTCTCTCAAAGCCTTTCAGTATTAAATTGCAAAATTAATATCATAGTGGCGTAATTTAACTTCAGAACAAGGAAATATTTTGAATTCTGAAATTGCTCTTGGTCATGTGAGACATTTGTGACAAGTAATGTCTCTTTAACATTTCAGTGTGTACCCTGTTCACTGCTGTCGCAAGGTACAAAATACATTGCATCCAGGCTCTGCCACCTGTTGTAGGCAATTTGGAATAGAACAAGTTAATGGAGATACAAGAACATGTTTTGCCTACTTGTAATGATATTATCTGTATTTCATTTAGCAGCCACTTTCACCTTTTCCTTCATGTCAGTATTTTGCAAGACAAACTGTTGGTTTTGTAGCAGTGAGAATAGGTTAGTAAATTGAAAATTCATAGGTGCATTTTCCTCAGTCTTTTGTACCTTTTTCTGTGTCAGCTGCATTAGGCCCAGACCCAGCTGAACATCATTGCTTCTAGACTAAAAGTGAGCTCTGGCAGCATGCAAGCACCATCTCTTGTTTTGCCTCCGCAAGCATTCTCTTCTGGGAATGAGAGGAAAAAGGGCACTGATGACTGCCTGCTTTCTATTCAGCTCTGCTCAGTTAGGTGCAAGACAAATAGATCTGTGTCACTCAGCGTATGTGAGAATTGCTGGCATATGAGTAGTAACACTCACCTGAATAAAATTCCCTCCCTTGAAATCCTTCCTATTCTTGAAAGTCTTCTGAGTTCTGGCTAGTGTTTTCAGAGAGGCCATGATGTCCTGCCTCTGTTTCACTTTGCTGAGTCTGTTACCCCTGTTAAGTGTCAAACCCTTTGTCTCACAGACTTTCTTTTACACTAATTCACATCTTTTTCTTATTTTCAGACTCTTGAGGAAAGTGCTGGAGTTGGTCATAGAGTTCAGTGACTAAAGATGGTCATGACCTGTGTGGCCTGTTACAGTAAGGCTGTTCCCACTGATGCCCCAGCTTTGTCCTTTCCACCATGGTGAAGTTTTCCATCACAAAGTAGTTCTAATCCATACTGGCTTGCTGAGTATCAAAGTACAAAATATATCTAGAGCATCAAATAGAAGCTGTACATTGATGGGTAGATCAGCAGACTGTCCCAGTATCCCTAACCTTTTGCCACTGAAGCTTTTGTAGCCTGCAGATTGCCTCCAGCTCTTCCTTTTTCCTGTCCATGACATGTCGACTGGTTCTAAATCTTAATGTGTCTCCAGCCCACTACCATGAGAATTAGTTTTTTTCATTCTGTCCAGAGAGCTGTAACTTCTGTTCAAGCTCTTTTCTTTACTCACCTTGATTAATGAAATCTTACTTTCTCTGACCTCCTGGATTTCTTTGTCGTAGTTTTCTGAGCTATGGAAAACACAACTGCTAAAAAAACCCCATGTTTCTCTGACAGCTGGATATGATGGTGATGACAGAAAAAGTTGCTCTTCTATCTGATATAAACCTTATATGTAGAAAGGAAATGTATTTGTTGATCTTGTCATCCCTTAAGTATTGCAGAGGACTGGGGAAGGAAGACCAAGGACACTAAAATGATTTCCCTTCCTCACTGTCTCTAGTTTCCCTTTCATTCTTATTGTATACTATTCCCGTTTGAGTCTGAGTTATAGCTGACACTGAGGTTGTAAAAGCCAGTCTGGGTTTGGAAATTACTTATAACTCAGGTCAATGGGTTATCTTTGTGGATTACAGGTGTTGCTTGAATGAGAGCCTGGATTAACTTTATGGCAGAGACATGCTTACCAACTGCCAAAGGAGGAACAGTCCTGTCTTCTGAGCAACATCAGAAGTTGTGTGGCTTTTCAGGACCCATATGTTTTTTGTTGCCTGTGCATCCTGTAATTTGGTGCAAAGGACTGTGGGGGATTTGAAGTGAGAACTACTGAGCTAATTTTGGGAGACATCACACATCCATCAGATTACAGTAATTTTAATATCTACCCAGGTAGTCTGGATTTGAACTTGAAACCTACAAAAGAAAATCTCACTTGGTTGTCTTTTGTCTTTTAAGAGCTAATACTGTAATTTCAGGTGTGAGAGGCTTTTTTTTTTTTTTTTTTTTTCAAAGATAAATTTACTAATTCAAGGTTTGACCTTTCTGCAGTTCATACCATAAAAATCTTTTATATGCTGAGTTTAAGCAAATTGTAATTGTTGGGTTTGGTGACTTTTTCCCCTCAAAGTTATCATCGGTGTCCCAGCTGATTCCTTGGGGAACAACTTGAATTAAGCGTAGTGCTAAAATTCTAAATTCTTAAAAGACTAAAAATCATTTACTAAAGCTAAATTTAAGTCAAAGAATAAATAGCTTGACATTATAAAAATACTTCCATAATGATTCATAGTTCTCGCACTGCTTTGCATTTCAGTTGAAGCTGAGCTACAATGAAATTTTTAATGAAAAATAGTCAGTATAGAAAATGTAATACAGACTCAAAAAATACCTCTCTCCATTGGGTTGTGTACAATTTCTTTTTTCTCCTGTACAAAAAGCAACACCCATCTGTGCTCATGCTGTTATATCAATTACACAGTAGTGTTACTGCTGACATGTAAATAGTCTTATAATTCATAGGGTGTATATGTGGAAGTTTTCTTGTGGGGTCTAATTTATAAGGCGGCTTGCTATTACTTCCTGTACCTTGGATACCTCTGCACTTCGCTGATATGAGTGTGCTGTACCTGTTGGAAGCAACAAGCCTAAACCAAGAGTGTAAGTAGTTGCAATAGCTCACCTAAAGATAACAGCACTGCCCAGAAACTCTGCAGAGCAATTTGGTTTAATGCAAGTGGTTCTCAAATACCCCATACCATTGTGTGCTCTTAGCTCTGGCATATTATATGGCACAGCTTTGGCTAGGTACTTGGGAGGTTTACAGCTGTCATTCACATCACCCGTCACACAGGAATCACTGTCAATCCACAGAAGTGTTTTGAGATCTCAGAAATAGATAAACACAAAGATGAGAACACAACCAGGATCTCTTCAAATTTATTTGTGATCCTACAAAGAAATTATGAGTATTTAGCAATTGTGGGGATTAAACTTGCCATCCACAAGAATGCTCCTCTGCGTGTGAGCGTGTGACACTGACATCAGCATACTTATGATATGTTAGCCCAATCTGTTAAGCTCTTACTTAAGATTAGTATACTTAGGATCTTAATATTATACTGAATATTATAATTAATTTTGTGACAGTAAATCCTTAAGAATTCTTGGCCTTACGTTTAAGAATGTGTTTGCCACCAGAAGAAGCAAGCTTCAGTCACAGAGGAATGAGTTAGTAGATGGGGTACAGAGCCAGTGAAAGGAATATGGTGATTTGATACCTGTCCTTGAAAAAAGCCATTGGACTAAGAGCTGAAATATTTATACCATTGTGAGCTATGAAATGCAGGGCACATTAATAAAGGTGTCTCAGCATTCCATGGGTACTGAGAGGTGAAGGCTGAACAAGTGTACATCTTCAGAGTGTGAGTGCAGTTATTTATCTTTATGAGGAGGATATCTTTGACATACCAAGGTGGAAACTATGAATGCCAGTGTTTCCCAAACTTTGAACCTATGGACCACAGTCAGCCTGCATTCTTAGGGGCACCAGTGTAACCACATAGAACTGACAAACTACTAAATGTTATTGTTCCGTAGGTTTTGTGAATCAGTGGCAGAGCACACAGATTACAATTGGGACCTGATGTTTTAGAAGCTTGTCACATACCATGTTGCCCTGGCATAACAAAGGGCATATATGAGTACACTCTACTTGATGTACATACAAGTAGAGGAGAAAGAAGGCAGGACTAGCAGGCAGCATCTGGGCAACTGAATCCTCTCTTTCTTGCTCTGGCAGACAACCATGCAGTAGATACTAGTTCAGAAGAATCCATGGATCATCCTAATTCTCAACAATTTTCAATAGAGAATGACAATTGAAATATCAGTGAGATGTTTTCTCATCTGAAAGCTGCACCTGCAATGTGTCACATGCAGAAAGCAGGAAAGTGGAGGTTATTGCTAGCCTTCCAGGTCTGTGTGCTAGAAAAAAATTTATAAAATTAACTCCTGTGTGATCCCAAGAAGCTGATCATGCCCTAAATTACTGTTAGGGCAAATGAAACCCTTCTGATCCCTGCTAATCTGACTTGGAGGACAGATGTCCTCCTGATCCTAAATCTGATGAATGGCTTAATCCTTTGTGTGTGAGCAGGACACCAGTCATCTGAGAATTCTACGTCACTAGGAACACAGCTGTACTCTGTTTACATGGGTTTTGTGTCATCCCATTTCCAGAAGCCAAATGATAGACTGAGGAAGGAAAAGAAAATTCCTTTCTGGTGCGCACAAGTTAGAGTCTTGAACCATGAAGTTAATATAAGTGTAGTGCAGACGTCCAGCAATCCAGATGGCTCTCAGAATTCTTTGCATATGCTTGAGGACTGGATTCCCTAGGAATCATCCCACAGAACAACTTCCTGGATTTAGAAGTTCTCTTGATTTAATTTATCATCCTGTCTTGTTTCCTACATTTCTTTCTCCCATGGCCACATTTACAAGTCTTCTCCAGAATTTCATTCTCAAATAGATAAAACTTTCATCTTCTAAATTCAGATTTATTTGTGACCAGTTTATTGCAACAGATGAAGCTGCCAGACCAGATGCTGAGAATTTCTGAGCTGAGATGCTAGGAGACCAAAATAACCCTGTAACTTTTTCCATTTGTACCTGCTTCCAAGCTAAATTATTAGTTCAGGTATGTAAAATTTTACAAATTGTAAGGTCTCAGTGACATCAAAACACCTGAAATCTTGAACGGGAAGATTTTGAATGGAAAGCAAAATAGAGGCCTTGTACATCTGGTGTATCTGTTCCCACAGTGCTCAGTAAGTGCGGAGTTCCAGTAGTCTCTGTCACCTCACTGTTTTCCACAGTGCTGTCTCGTGGCTATTTTACATTATATTTACATTATAATGTCCTTAGACAACATCTGCCAGTAAATGTGTTTACTTTTTCTTCTGCTGTTTTTAACCATTTCTAATCTATTTATTAGTATTTCTCACTACTGTAATTGTTTCTTTTGTCCCTGAAATTGTCCGATGACTTTAATTAAATCCATGAGCCTAGAGAATTCGACAATTTAATTCTTTTAAATGCAGCCTTATTGCCAAACAGTGTTTCCCTGCAGCCCTTCCAGCTGTTGTTTTTATAGGGGAAACAGCTTTGGATGTCATGCTGTTAACTGCGTTCAGGTACTTTTCTTCAATGGGCATGGTATTTAGCAACAATTGATATTAACTAACTTAAATGTCCAGCTAGTGAAAGACAAATAAAACCCAGTCTTTAGTAAACCCAGTCTAAGTAAAAGCACATTCTTTAGTGTAATCACGTTAAAAAAAAAAAAAAAAGTTATAATTAATCAAGGCCTTTTATATGAAAAATATACTCTGTGTATACCTGTCTGATCTGTAATTGCCATACTTGATAAGAGGGAGTTCTACAATTCAGAATTTTTCTTTTCTTTTTTTTTTTTACATAGGATAAATACTGTGTTTCATGATCCAAATCCTTTATGTTTTCTGTAGAGTACTTGAAGTGAAACAATGCATCTTTTAACACTGAAAACAGAATAAATGGGTCCCTGAAGGATTTATTTTAAGTCAGATGCATTTGTCATTCTATATTGATAATCTTTGCACTTCATTATCATACTCAACTCACCATTTATATGCAGATGACACAATCATTTATGGTAATAGATTATACTAGAAGAAAGCTTAATATTATCTTCAAGCTGATTTAAATGAGCTTTAAGATCATCTGGTATGATCTAAATTACTATTAAATATTAATGAAACAAAAATCATATTATTTGGCTCAAAACAGAAGTTGGGTAAACTGAACAACTGGCAATCAATGTGACCTTGTAGAGAGTTAGCAAATGTCAGTTGTGAAGAATATGGATACATCATTTTTCATTGTAAGAATAAACTATTGATTAGCTGTGAAGATTTGAAAGAAAGCCAAGAACTTTGTTTGGGCTCAGAAAATCTGTTGACTTAGGGGAAAAGAAAAGGTTTATTTTCTTGCATTTTCGGTTTGTGTTGTACTTTGGGTTTTGCTGATTGCGTGTAATGTTTGTTAGGAAAGATAAAGCATTTTTAACTTGGTTATGTAGGCAGATTTGCTTTGAATTATGCATTTCATAAACACCAAAGGTTGTCGTTTTAGCAACAATTGGGAAAAAAATAGGAAAGTGTCGACTTTGCATTGGTACATTGTCCTTCTATGCTCTCCCTCCTCCCATCCCCTGTCTTCATATAAGTTGCAATCTTTGCTCTTCCATGTTTTCTGAAATAGAAGAATTAATAAGAAAACTAGTATCTCTGCTTCTTCATCTGGAACCTTATGGCTGTGAATTTGATAAAGCGAGTCAAGCGATTCAGGTAGATGCAGCATTTGTATGTGTTTATTTTACATAGGTCTGATCCTGTGATTTCCTGAGCATGTTCTAGCAAATGCAGGTGAATTCAGTGGCAGTTTGTGTCAGTTCCCAAGATGACAGATAAGGAACTTAATACTTTCCAGGAGATGTTCTTAGAGACTCAAGTTTATAAACCCGCAGTGAAGAGACAAAAAACCCCAACCTCTGTGGTGTTCAGTTTATTAAAAATGCAGACCACCTCCTGCATTTGAACACTGGAAATCCACCTCCTTTATGTGTAGCAAGATGTATCACACTAATATATCCATTGTTCCAGAAATGCCAGCTCTTTTGACATTATAATGAATCTCATGGTATGAGGTATTGTTTGTTGTTACCCTCTTTCTCTGCTAGACATAATCAAGATCAATGTGGAAATGTTTTCTGTTCACGGCATCTACTGTTTCCTCTTAATATATTCCTAGGCTGTGCTGCATCAAGCTGGTTTCCTTTAAGCGTTTGCATTTAGGAAAGGAATCACAGCCATTTATTTAACCTTCATCTGGGTCTTTGTTACTCTCCTGCTAAAGACCTTCCCCATAGTGTCCGAAGATGGAGACTTTCTCTGACAGAAAGAAAATACACAGGAAAAAAGGAGAATGCAGACATTCGATTTGTACATTTGGGAACAAGGCAAGTTTAGAGTGGCAGAGCAGCTGGGGAACTGTAGTCCAGGACAGAAAG
>JAOEHY010030048.1:115078-127433 GCA_025447955.1 Psilopsiagon aurifrons | reverse complement strand
ATTCGATTTGTACATTTGGGAACAAGGCAAGTTTAGAGTGGCAGAGCAGCTGGGGAACTGTAGTCCAGGACAGAAAGCTGAGTTAAAAATGGACAGTGAGGGCTAAGACAACTTGCTGGGTTTGGGGAAGTCATTGTGGGAAAATCTGTGTAATTAGGAGGCAGAAGACTCTAGATGAGTGAAGGAATAAGTAGTAAAGAAATAAGAGGAGGAGAAAGCAATGATGTAGATGATTAGTGTTGGAGGAAATGGGGCAGGGGCAAGATAAAGTTTCTTGCCAAGATTACTAGAAATTTGGGTCTAAAGGAAATATTTCTTGGGTGATGCGTTGGGACAGTGAATGCCAAATAAAACTATTTGATGTATCCAGTTCATTATCTTACCTGGAGCAAAAAGTTTGGATAGGAGCTGCTGAAATTACAAATTGAAGAAAGAACAGGGGAGAGGAAAGAGTTTATATCTTCCCTGCTGCAGGCATTTGAAAAAAAGTTGCTGGGATCTCTGTCAGAGCAAATACAGGGAAGAGGAGATTTGTGTTTTATTTAAAGATATTTTCTAAATCAAAGTTAGTATGTCACATGTTTCAAGTACAGATGCCTTCCCAAGGAGATAATCAGGCAGACTTCTATCAAAATAAAAGGTGAATTGTTTTTAGCATTACCCTTGCAACCAATTTCAAAAACTAATTCATCAGATTTGATCTTTGAATTTCCTGATTAGGCAACACCATATTCCCTGTCCTTGCAAAACTTCTTTGAGAAGGTGGGAGAATCCCGAGAATGAGCCCTACCCTAAACAATAAGTCTGTACTTTTGTATCATCAGTAAAAATATTGTTCTACACAAACGTAAGGAGGAGGTCCTTTTGAGCCTGTGCATGTTACCTAGTGATAGCGTAAGGTCCTAATGAATACAGATATTCTTCAGTGTGATTAATATTTTTACTAGCCACTTACTCTGTAGGTAAGAACCAGCCCGATGTTGCAGTCACAAGGGCTTGTGAGTGCTGCTGAGTTCAGTAACTAATGAGCTCTCTCTTTTGCTGCTTGGATACCCGTTGCTGCCAGATGGGTATGGTTCTTCCAGCCAGAGAATGATGATGCTGCATTGCATCCCTGGGCTTGTTCTGTATTCCCAGAGCTCCCTTTTTCTTTGACATGTGAACCAAAAGCCTTGCTGCAGACAGGTTTTCTATCTCACCCTTGTCTGGCTATAGAAGACCATCTTTTTTTCACTGAAGGGATTCTTCTCCTGAGTTTATTACTATTCTCTGATTTACCAAACATGCTCCCTTCACCTTCCTGTGAAGCTGAGATCACCTTCAAAATACTTTTTCTTCTTGTTTGAGAAACCTTTTCCATTACAGCCCAGTTGGAAGTCCATTGTTTTATTAGCCAGTCAGCTGTGCTCTTACCCTACCCCTGTACCATTTCATCTATGCTGGCCTTTCCATTATCTGACCTACCCCACATTCCTGTATTGCTGTCTCTAATTATTCCAAACTCTCCTATGTTTAACATTATATATGCTTGATTTTCCACTTTCTTAACTCTTCCTCAAATGCTGCACTTGATTTTCTCACCTGATGTACTCTGGCCAAGGCTTCTGAAAGCATTTACTTGCTATTGGCCTTCAAGGCCATAGACTTAACTAATCTCCAGTCGCTGTACCTGAAAAAAGCCCCCTTTCCTGCATAGCCCAGCTCCTCACAGAGCAGTTGGATCCTTTCCTTGCTGTGTAACTGGGAAGACTGAACTTCATGTGAAGAGGCAGACTGAGTCTAGCATAGGGATAGTGAATCCACCAGGTTGTACCCCCAAGCTTAGCCTGGCTCACCATTGCATATGAGGAGGAGGCAGTCCCTCCGTCGCCAACCTGTCTTATAGTAAATGTTGAATGTTTCACATATATCTAGAAATCAGGAACTTTTGTGGGAGAGGGGAAGATAGAGAGAGGGTGAGTGAGCATTTGGATAGAGTTTTACTGGGGCTCACATGCCAACTCAAGCTATGTGCTTTGACAGCACACTAATGCTGCTCGCACTCCTTTATTATGGAGAAAATGGAAAACTTTTCAGAGATGCTTAAAATAGGGTCCTAAATCGATGCTTAGGCATATAAATGGAAGCAGTTTGATTTTCAGCAATGCTGAGTGTTGTGGTGATGCCAGTGTGGAAGAAAATGCTTTGTGTACAAAAGCACATTATTAGAAAATGTGGAGGTTTGAGAATTGTTGTTTACAGACAAACAGTTACAATCAGAGTAATCTTTTGGGGGGTCAGCTGGGCTTGGCTCATCATTGGCCTCCATCTTTCATGTTTTTACTGATGATCTGATTTAAAACTAGTGCCTGTTACTATTAGATATTTATGTCTACTGTTTGAATCTACCTTTATTGTGGGATTGGAGCAACAAAGCAAAGGGTTCAAAGTTTCGAGGCATTATGCTTCTGTTATGTCCTTTATAGAGATAAAAAGTCTGCTGCTACCGCACTGATCCTGAGGCTGATTCCAGCACTCATAGGAGTTGATTCACAAGATTTCTAGTTTTTAACGTAGCAGCCCCCTAAATCCTTTCTAAAAGAGCACAAGAGTGTAAGAAGAATGCAGGTGAAGTTACTGTAACCTTAGCCTTTGCATACCACTATCCACATTTACATTCAGAAGGACCTTTTGTTTGGTTTTACTTTTCTCACATGGATTCTCGGTAGACCTTACAGTAGAGTAGTTGCTTTCCCTGATTTCATTGTTACCTGCTCCCTGTCAGTCTCTGTGTAGGCTTTCTGTAGGAATTACCCTACTATGAAATGAGCAGACTGCTGTGAGGAAGCACTTGTTTTTATATGCACAGTTGAGGGAGGGTGAATGGACCACGGTGCCAGATATAAGCACTGATAAATACACCCTCAGATGTACCCGATGTTATATGAGTTATTGCTATATCTGCCTAAATACATGTTTTTGCCCCAAGGTTTAGTCACTGAAATGGATTTTTGAGGTGTCTGGGAATGCTGTAAAATTAAAACTTCTTTTAAAACTCAGTGCCACTGAAATTGTAACTGTGAAATGCAGGAGAAAAATCAAACCACACCACAGAGGACTGTGTGCCTTGTCTGTGTGAAAGACAACTGAGTAAAATGGATACATTTCATAACAACAATTAAAAATATGCTTGGGCTTTTTTATTTCCTTTGGAATGTGAAAAAAACCTGAGGTAGGTACTGGCAATGTAAGTCCTAAGTTGTTTTCCTCCAAACTTCTGTTTGCTTCTGATTAATTCCTCTCTTTGGATCATGAAGACTATTTCTGTTTGGTTTTCATTGCTTTTTAGAACAGATAATTTCATACTGCAGCTTTCACTCATGTAAGTAATTGAATCCATGAGGTTATTTGTATTAGTATGGCCTGCAGATTAAGGTCTTAGAATGTAACCAAATTAATCATAGCTCAAAAAAATTGCAATTCTCATACGGTTAGCATAAACTTTTATAGAAAAAGTTTGTTGTATTCTTTCTGTTAATGCAAAACTTCAGTTAGATACCAATCAGCTGACTCGTGCTCAGGAGCCAGGTTATTCTTTACGTAAAGATTCTTGTCAAACACAATGTCACAGGAACTTACTTTCTTGATCACATATTGTAAACTGTAAACTTAATTCCATGTACTGCCAGAAATAATGGCTAAGATTTCTTTCATATTTCCTTCATGTGTTTAAAATGTTCTTATATAGTAAAATTCTGACAATATTTTGTGTTATATTTGGAGGGGGGTTGGGTTGTTTGCTTCTTAAATATTTAATAGCAAGTTGAAGATAACTTTTCAATGTTATAAAATTTGAAGAAGTGACAAGAAAATCACCTTGGAAGTTCACATAGAGGTTATAAAAAAGATATAAGGAATGTAAAATGTTTTTATAAGATTTATAGTAATTTGCTGAAAGCTTTTAAATATATTGACCCTTGTGTTAATATAGGCCTTTCATTATTAAGTGAATACATGCTTGATTTTAATTGCTTCTTTCATGTAAGACTGATTTTATGAACTTGAGCTTATAATTATTAACTTTGAAATCTTAGATATCATGGACTGTTGAGATAAAGTTAAATTTAGATGAAAGAAAGGTGAACCATTTGTGATTCAAACAGGGCCACAAAACAGATGATACTGATTATATCAGTGGGTATAGAGCTAAGCCATATCCTGGGAATGACACCACACAGACTGCGGCAGGTTTTCTTCTAGGTCAGATCTCTGAGACCCCAAACCAAATATTTACATCACACAAGGCAGCAGACCAATGGCTGGGGTTAATGTAGAGTATTTGAAAAATGTGAAGGGGACCTTTGCAGGAATGGTCAGACAGCAAAGTCCAGATCCTGAACTCTGCCCCTGGCTCCATGTTATTGAACGTTTCGGTGCTTCTCATTCCCATTTACGAATTGAGACTAATATTTACTTACTTTCTCAAACACTTTGGGATCCAAAATAGCTTGATATTAATATGCTGTTTTCAAGCCAAGTTCTGGCAAATCTCCTTTGTACTTCACTGTGGCAAGGAACTGAGGCTGGGGTGACCTGACATACCCTGGTAGTACTGAGGGAGCTCAGGACTGCTTTACAGCTGATACATGCTGTTCACCAGTACAGACATAGTGCAGAGCAGACTTGAGACGTCTGTGAGCAAAAGTGAGGGCCTTTTAACACACTTGCGGCGGTATCATCTGTACGCCCTCCCTACTGCTTTATGTACAGCAGGGCCTTGAGCACTGGGGTACCTGCCTGCCTGCTCTGCTTAGGAAAGGTCACCTCCCCAGGCCAAGGGGCTGAAGAGGATGATAGGTGGCAAATGTGGCCCATTAAATGGGTGAAATGCTGGAGACTGCCAGACAGACTCCTTAGGATGAGGCTGTCCTGCATGCAGGGTTTGTTTCAAGGCCAGGTTTGATGGGGCTTTGAGCAGCCTGGTCTAGTGGAAGGTGTCCCTGCCCATGGCAGGGGATTTGGAACTAGATGATCTCTAAGGTCCCTTCCAATCCAAATCATTTTATGATTTGACAACAAAGTGGGCTGCAGCTGCACTGTGAAAGTAAACGCCTTTCCCCAGGAAGAGTTTCATGCTCCCTTTAAGAAGCTTTGCATAGCACCAGTGGCCAGAGATGCTGAATAGCTTCCCAAGTTGTCTTGTCTTTTAAAGCTCATGGCTCTGAAGTGATTTGTTAAGCCCTTTCTTGTCTGGTATATTTTTAACCTTTCAGGGGCCCAGAAAAGGCTTCTTCATACAAATCACCCTTTAAAACCTCTCAGGGACTCTTAGGGACCTTACATCCTGTTGTACCTTGGGGAAAAGCATGCAGAGATCATGACAGCAGGCAGTGTTCGACTTCATGAGGTCCCCTCCCCACTCTCAACTGTTTTCACCTTTTGGGCTTCTTGGACCATAGCTGCTACTGAGTTTGAGCTCTCCTTTCTGTTCCAGCATTGTTCAGTGGAGGCAGAGCAACTCAAGTAGCCCCTAACACAGATCCCCTGATAAAAGGCATTATGGAAATGCAAAAGGTGATGCTGTACTTAAGTATCAGTACTGTTCCAAGTCTCACATGATAAATTATTGATTTCTCTTCCTTTTTTGCACAAAATGACAATAATCTCTTACAGCGGAAATATCAATTAAATCAAAAGTTAAATTGCTTTTGTTGGATAGCTCCATTTTCTAATTCAGAATCTGAAAATAGTGACATTAGGATCATTCTACAATAACAGACCATAATGATGTCAAAGGGAACAATTCTTTTCCTGGCTGTTGCTCAGTAGTAAAGAAAAACAGCAAGAGCTTGTTTACATGCAAATGTCATCTGTATAAAAATCAGGGAAATGCTCTAAAGAGAAGATATTATTACAAAGGCATAATTTTCCTGAGGCAGAAAAAAAAAAACAGAGGAAACATTTTATGGTCATCAGCAGCCTCTCCATAAATCTGTACCATCAGGCGTGCTGTGAGGTTGGCATGTATACTGGTCTATAAAAAGCCTGAGACCCTCAGCCTGGAGACTAAGAAAAAGGGGAAATGCAAGCAGTGTGTCAAAGAATTTGCCGTCTGTACTGAGCAGAAACCAGATGTTTTTGCTAGTAATTATTATTATGATAATTCATTTAAGTAGGAATAAAATAGGGCATGATTGTTTACTGCAGCCTGTTTTCCCTAGACGGGCTGGGAAACGAGGAAAAAAATCTCAGAGGTTTTACTCCTGGTTAAGTGAATAATTTTTTCATTTAACCAGGAATAAATATGGCAACAAAATAGTTTTCATACATATTGCACAGTAGCTGTGAATAGAGATTGTATTTATTTATTCGAGTAAGTCACTAGAGGCTGAAGAATGTTAGGGAAGGTCACTTTGAATTTCTTGGAGTTTTTTTGCACATTCTGCCTCCTGCTGAAATAGGAGCTGAACAGTGGGAAAACTGGAATGTCCAAAGACTGGCAAAGTGTTAGGAATAATCTACCTTGATAAGTATAGGTGGTCACTTTGGGTGAAAATCATCTGTTGGGGATGGATAGTTCAGGAAAGCCTGTTGTGAGACAGGCTTCTGTAGGTTATTGCAGGATATGCTTTGGATTTTTCTCTAGTTTCTCTTAAAAATGTTGATTTCAGATGTGCACAGAAGTTTAGAATTATTAAATCCTTCTTGGTTCCTGGTATTTAATTAGGAACTCTTAGTAAGCAGAAAGTAATTTTTTTCCTCCTCCTCACTCCCACACAATATGAGTAGCTACCAGTGTGGGTTTTTATATAGGTTAGAAAATAGTGTGAGGCAAATGCTAGGCAAATATAAATCTGGTTGATCTGTTTAGTCTGAGAAGGAAAAGTATAGCTTTCAGCTGCTATCCCTTCTGCAAGCATTACGTTAGAGCATTAGAGAGAGTTAAATAAGTCCTATAAAAAAATTAAATTCTAAACAGAGTCTGGAGGAGTTTAATCGAGCAAGTGCATTATTGGGAGTCTCTCTGATGGTGAAGGTTAGTTTATCACCCTGAATCCAATCACTTTATAAAAAGCCAGCGTGGGTTTCATTTACTTTGATGAGGTTTATTGCAAGATTCTAGAAAATCAATTTTACTGTGAGCCATATTAAACCCAGGGGAATATAAACACTATATGTACTACACATAACTTTTTGTTATTGCTTACTGGATCACTGGGGAAATTATATGTTTACCATGAAGAAGGGTTATGGCTACGTTCGTTGTCTTGGGTAACTCCCAGCCTGCCCATCGTAGTGAAATAAAACAAAATGGTAGAGTTCAGAATCAGCACTTAACTTGTCTTCATACAGCCTGAGGTATAGAAACACTCAGCAGTAGTGACTTGATTTTCCAAAGGGCTTTAAATAACTGTTATGTTATATATTATCACTCTGTTCTTGTGCAAACAGATGGTAAATGCAGGCAACACATATGCTGCTGCTGGTTGACCAGGACAAGGTAATTCTTGCTTCTAGAGCTTCTTGAGATACTAAGGCAGAACTGACAGGCAGTTAACATGGAAATAGTTAAGTTTGATCTGCTGGTTAGGGACTTTTAAGAAAATTTGCAGTTGCAGGAATTTCTATTGTGTGTTTACCTTCTATCTTCCCTCCCTCCCTGTTCTACATACTTGTTGGATTTTATGTGAATTAGAAGATGTTAGGAAAGTAATTTTGCAGAAGATTATGTTCCCTCTGGCTATAGCAGGTCAGAAACTTGTTTGGGGTTGCACTGAATAGATGATTTCCTCTTTTACAGTTTTGTGCATACCAGTAAGGTCATAACATCTTTCAATTATTGATAATCTTTTTCTCCTTATCAGGCCTTCCAGATTATGACTACTTACACTGAAGCTGGCATAATGGATCAAAATTAGTGGTTCGACATGAAGAAACTTAGTTTGCAAATAAATGTGCAGAAGTAATTTCCCATATAAAAAGGTACCAGAATTCAAGAAAGTCTTTCAAAATCAGGGGGATGTCACCTATTTCATGATGAATTTAATCTTTTTTCTTTCCCCACAGTGTTAGGCTTTACTGTACTGTGATGGGAAATGCACAGCTCTCCGTGCCTTCAGTGGTTAAACTGAAAGAGCAGAGCAGTACATCTGTCTGTCTGTCCATCCACCTAGCTATATTTTTCCATGTGAGTTTCGTAAGAACTAAATAGGGCATCTGAAAAGTTCTAAATGTAGTTAAATACTCAATTTGGTGTAGTTTTTGAGGGAAATGGAGAGCTTAACTCCCTTACTAGCATTTGACACTTCTTCCCTAAGATTCAGTGCATGTTAATGTTTGTAGTTTTATTTGTACCTCATATTTGCTTGGGCCAAACTCCCTGTGAAATGTGTTGGAATAAGAGAAGGAAGAAGTGAGATGTGGTCATTATTTAAAAATATAAAGTCTGTTATGGTTTATAGATGGTTGTAAAAATATTGTAACAATAAATATGGAAAAACAGTCTCCAAAAATATTTATCCTAAAATGCCTTCTGATACCTGTGTATCTCCATATGTTTATTTAGGTGTTTCCAAGGCATTGCCTATGTATGAGTTGGAAGCACAGTTAACAAAATTTGATCTGCAGCAATATTGTCAGTTATCTTTTTGCTTTTGTGTATGTAAAATTGCTTTTGTTAATGATGTTTTCTTGAAATTTCATATAATAATATTTTTTAAAAGCAGATGACGGACTATAATACACAAATTCAGTAAAATGTGGACACTCATTGTCTTGTTGCCACTTTCCCTTCCCTCCCTCTTGTACATTGTAGTTTTAAGTGTGAGTTCTTGAAGTGTCATCCCTTTCTTTCAATCCTATCTTGCAATCATTTTTATTATGACACTAGGTAAAAATGTGAAAATGAGCAAGAGTGGTTAAAGAGGAATGAGCACTTATTTTGTGGTGTTCTTTTGAATCTGGTCACTGGGCCTTCGATGTGGAGTGAATGTCAGAAAAAGGATGTGGGTTTGTCATGGGCAGCCTTGGATTTGGGTTTGATTTTGCAAATCCAGAATAGAGTTTGTGGCTTTGTGTTCTGAACTGGCTGAGTTCATTTCAGATCAGATTTAGCTCAATGGAAAGGAAATCAGGCTGAAATACCAACAGCTTTGAATAGCCTATCCACAACATTTCTTGGATTCTTTGTAGTTGTGTTTTCCCTTTGTCTACAGAGCATTTAAGAGAGTACAAACTAGCCTAGAGCGGGTGAATACAGCAGAAGATGCTTTCTGAATCAGGAGCTTGACTGTGCCCGACTTGAATGCATTTCTGAGGGTACAGCATGTGGCTTGGGGGAAGTCAATATCCTCAGCAAATGAGCAAAAGCATGAGAATATAACACCTAACACATTAAAATGCTCTGGTATTGATATCTATACCTATCTGTTGATGTGTAATATCTGAAGGCATGTTCGTAGGCGTGTGGATATCGTACACCACATGCAACAGAGCAGTAAAACCCCTTTATTTTTGGTAAAATATTTTGTTCTTTCCTTCATTCTTTTCTTTATATCTTTGCACTAAGGAGCTATATTATGCTTCAGTAGCTAAACAAATTATGCAAAATTATACACCATGAATATTTTATATTCCAGAACCCTGAAGCAAGGACTTTCAATGCCTTTATGTCTGTAGCAACCTGTGTCATACCCAGATGAATTCCACAGCTGCTAAGTTCCCATTCTTCCTAAAACTCTGCTCAGGTCTTGATTTTATTTTTTTCTTTACATTTGTCAGTGATTATTAATGGGAATGTCTCAGGGGTTTTATTGTATGTAAGAAAATGGAAGTTCCTGCAGTCAACCTTCCTTCTATTTCTGCATAAGGCAGGGAAGTTATTCCCTTTACAACTCTGAATTTATTTAAAATTTCATAGACTCATAAAGACAGTAATGTGGGAAAGGCGGGACTAAGTTTAAAAAAAATAGCTAAGCCACACTTCAGCTGATGCTGAACTGCATCCACTCTGGTATATATCTTCTTTTTTCTTTTTTTTGTATGCCAACTATATTTCCTTAGAAATGTATTTCCCCTTTTTCTGTAAAACTTTAATTACAAAACCACTTAGGCTTGTGTAGCAGCTATGGTGCACAGCAAAATGAGAGAAGCTCATAGAAAATACTTTATTCTTTTCATTATTTAACTAGTTTTCATTAATGATCTTGTCCTGTTTCCATCTAATACTAAAGAGCTGGCATCTTGAGATCATATGCATCTGCCTTTGAAGTGCCTGGCAAAACAGAAATCTTGTAATTATAACTTAACAAGGATTCTTTGGCACTGCTTACTGGTTCCCGGGATGCAGTGCCTGTGAGTTAATGCCATAATTTTGACTCCAAGTGGCACTGAAACATGGGGTGTAGGCACTTTCCAGTATGCTCATTAATCTTCAACATGTTCCAATAACTGTATATCATATATTGACAAATTCTGAGGTGGGATTGATTTTTTTAGGGTTTTTTTGAGGGGTGTGTAAAATGTACTATTTACTATTAATTTAATACCATTAACTTTTCCAAAACATGACTCATAAAAAGCCTTCACTGACTCATCCACAGAATTACAGCTTACTTTTGAAAACAGTTTTAAGGGCAGTGTACCTGTTTTGTGTCTGTTCCATGTCTTCTGTTGATGCAAATGTAGTCCAACATAAAGCAAAATGTATCAGCTACAATACAAATATTCACTGCCATAGGTAACGCTAACATATTAAAACATTTATGCTTTTATGTCCTCTTTTACAATTGAAATGGAATGTGCCATTACAGATAATACAGTTGAGAGAGGTTTTGAAAGGTTTTTTTGAGAATTAAATTGATTTAGGTATATACTGAAACACTTTAGCTGGAGCTGTGAAGGGTAGCTGTATGCTGTGGTACCTCAGGCTTATATGTCTCGTCTCACGCTCATATGCATGTTCACCACAGGTGTTTGCAAAGCAGTCAATTAGAAAACACTTCAGAGCTGCAATACTCCTAGATTTGGTCTCCTTATTTTGGCAAAACTTGCAAGGATTTTTATTTGAGTGAAATGTGTATTGTTGTTACTGTCTGCTAGCCACCAGGATCGTACTATTCCAAAGTTAGCCTGTGTTATTAGGTAAACAATAAGCAATATATATAACTGTCTCTTACTGCCTGACAGATTGTATACACGTATCAGTTTAGAATCCAGTATATTTATAGAAAGGAGGAATGACATATTTTGTTTTCATTTTACAAAATTAATCTGTGTTAACAAAAGAGTGTGTAGCTCAACAGACTTCTTTAAAAATGATTTGATTGTGCATTTTCTCGTTGTGCATTTTAGTGGTGTTTTGGCTTAGATTTGACTATACAGTGTTTCGGGGGAAGATAAAAAACAGAATTTATATTGTTCATTATTTTTACAGCTCAGTGGAAAGTGCAAATGGCGTTCATAAAATGGAGATAACCAGATAAAATTATAAAATATTATTGACGAATTAACCTGAGATCCAGATCATATGAAAGCAATGTTTCCTTTTTACTACAGGATGGGAGTTTAGACTCAGAAAACACAATACTAATATTACAATTTCCTAATGATTTTATAGTAATTTGCTTTTAAATAGTTATTACACTGAAATATGGAATAGTCACTAGTGTCATAACTGATGCCATATACAGGATATGAGATTGGAGAAATATTACCTCAAGGCACATATAAAATAGAAGACCTCTTGAAGAAAAATACTAGTTAAGCAGTTCTAAATGCAACAACTTTTTGGAGAAAGAAATGAAATGCAATGTTTTCAATGTTTTTAAGAGAAGGCCTCTGCATTAGCATGTAAAACAAAAGGTCTAAGGATACTGCATGACGGTTCTTATTTAAGTGAGAAATACTGAATGTTTCATGTACTTACTTGAAAAAGCAGATTGCAATGTTCTGCCATTTGCATGCTTAAAAATGCAATATATATTTTTTGAAAATTAAATATTTCAATGAATATAAAAATGTACACAACTTTATTCAGAAGTCTTTAACAATAGAAAAGGTATGATTTTGGACAGCTTTTAATGAAATACTACACGTATTGGTTGCATTTTTGATGGGCTTTTTTAATAACATTTAAATGTGCGCCAGTTGGAATGGCACACACACCTGCAAGAAAATAATGCATATTTTGACTGTTGAGGTTCAATAAGTTGAAGTTTTGTTAAACTTCTATACTAAAAAGCTAGTATTTTGTTGTAAGCAAGCAGTGAAATGAAGAATCATAGAATAGAATCATAGAATAGGGTTGGAAAGGACCTTAAGATCATCTAGTTCCAACCCCCCTGCCATGGGCAGGGACATCTCCCACTAAACCATG
>JAOEHY010030048.1:87138-108273 GCA_025447955.1 Psilopsiagon aurifrons | reverse complement strand
ATGGATTAATATGTTATAAAAATAAAGTAAATTTTACAAGAAATCTGAGATAGCTAATGCCACTTCCATTTTTAAGAACTGTAAGGTATCCACCTACATCCTAAATTTATAAGCAAATAATTATATCACAGTATCTTGTTAATAAACACACTGTCTATCTATTTAAAAATGAAGATTAGAGAAGGGCTTCTTAATTTGTACAGCTTTTACACTTTTAGAGAATTTTCTTTCTTTAATCTTGGAAGAGTCATTTGTAACCAAATTAGTGATTTGATATGCTGAATTTGATGTAATGAATTAGGATCTTAATCTCATTGCATGCAAAACTCATGCTATATGCAGAATTCATGTTTTCAGCTTTAATTGCTACTGGAATTTCAAGTTGGTTTTGATTAATCTTGAAATGAGTACCACATCCTAGGTAGGAGACAGTGTATTTGATAAGGAATGCCAACTTTGGCAGTGGATGAAGACATTGTAATGATAAAAAAGAAGAGGGGGGGAGAAATCCAAGAAACCAATCTGAGCGGGCATTCTACTGCAGTGACAGCAGCAGTTTAGTACATTGTATCAAAATGAATGGGCTTTGCATAATTGATTTCAACATAGTAGTAGCCTGAGGTCTAAGCTGCTCTAACCCAGAACTTATTAGCCATGCTACAAAGACGGGAGAAAACTCTGCAATCTGCTATGGGGGAGGCAGAGAATAGCATTGCTATTAGAGTGAAAGCTTTAAAAGTAGGACAGAGCTACTAAGAGCTTTTGTATATTTATTGGGGTTATTCTGTTCATCTAATTCAAATTTCATAAAAAGCTATTTAAAGGTCTTTGTGCAATACCAAATGCTAAGAATTAAAATCTTACTACTCAGTAGGTTTTATTACATAATTTGAATGGCATCCCTGCACAAGTTTAATAGCTGTATTGTGAGAGCTCTTGTAACCAGGACGCATTTTGAATAATCTCAGCAAAAATACAGATGCAAAGATAAGATGCTCTTTTGAGATCCACTTTGCTTGCTTTCTATGGCACATTCACGCACTTACGAATGCTACTTTTAGCTAATAATGTTACATTCTGGTGTGAATCAACAAGCGTGTTTCCTGGAGCTTCCTAAAGAGAAGAGGATTATGTGTATCACAGAAGTACATATAACTGTATTACTGAATGTAAAAACACTAGTAGTTGAATGTAAATTTACTGTGTTGACCAAATGAGAATATGTAATTCTAATGTCCTATTTCCTTGCAGCGCTGTAAAAGTATGTTACTGTTTCTTCTCTGCTTTGCTTTGTGTCTTCTGAGTAAGTACTCATGAGTGTGTAGAGGGTCTGGGTTCATGCAACAGACACCTGAGAATAGAGTGATATATTTGGTAGAGTTAAAAAAAGCTTAACTTTTCTGACTAGAGACAAAGATTTCAGGTGAAGGACTGGGAAACAAGACTGGAATAAACTGATATGTTCAGTGTCAGGATTCCCAGGCTATTAGACTTCTTTAGAAGACCATGACAAAGCTCTTCATTAGCGTTCGTTATGCTTCATCCACCAATGTACAATATTGACAGTGGCTCCTTTAAACTTGAGTATTCTGCATAGATCAGCATCAAGCACCTTAATTATGTCCTTGCACATATGAGGAGCTAAATGATATTAAGAAGAATATTGCACATTTATCGGCAGTGGTAGTGTTTATTCTGAGTGAATCCAATGCTGTGACTGACTGAATGAGGTTCAGTACTCTATAATTAGCAGATTTTATAACCTATTTTTTAAAAGTTTGACTAAGGAAAGTTTGAGTAAAGAGAATTCCATGTTACTGGAAATGTTTTATTCATTTATTTTTTTTATTTGCACTACTTTCACAGAATTTTCATAACTTTCACAGCACTGTAGAGGTTGCTGAAATATCCTGCATTGTTTGAACAGAGACTATCACAGAAAGGCAATGAGGTGGTTTTTTGTTCATTTTAGTTTGGTCTTAGGCTACTTAAGCTTGCAATGTCCTTCCCAACAGAGAGTTGTGAATAGGTTTATGTGATCAGTTCTAATGGATGTATCGATCTGTAGGACCTATACTTAAGTATCTTGTCTGTTCTGGTAAAGCCATTATTTTGTTTTGGAGGTTGAATGATGATTTTTGAGGTTTATGCTGACATTATTGAAAGGGAAGAATATGGGCCAAGTTTCAGTAGCTTTAAAAAGATACCAATACTGTTCTTGAGAATATCTGGCAGAGCCCATCAGCAAAAAGCTCTGTGGCAGTTCAGCCTTGCCTTGCCCTGCCCAGCAGGTTTGATGGATAGTTGGAGAAATTAATAATAATAATAATAATAATAATAATAATGAGCTCCTGGAAGAGTGGCTGGAAGCAGTTACAGGCATGTCAACTCCGGTTTTGCTTGTTTGCAAAGAAACCTAAGACAGATTTAATACTTTTTTACATTAAAATAAACACTAATGGAAATTTTGGGTCAGTGTAGCATGCCTTTTCCATCAGAGAAGCCTTATCCAATGTTGGTGAAATACCTCACAATTCCAGTAATTCTTGGTGTGGAAATTTTGCTCTGCCCGGCAGAACAAAATAATGCTGACATAAAATGACTAAATTTTTGAGGGTGATGTTTACAGTAGCTGCAATGGCAAGAACATGGAAAAAGCAATTAAAAAGCTGAGTGTGTATGTGCTAATTGTGAATGAAGATACTGTAATCTGGTGCTTTCTGTTAGAGAGACCTAATTTTAAATCGTATGCAACTTTTCAAATTACAAGCATTTGGGGTGAACTTCTTTAAGCCAAGCGTCTGCCTCAGGCTGCATTGTGGGACAGTTTCAAGTAAGTTTGTCCTTTTCTGAGAAGAAGGTTAAGAAGTAAAGATGTTTTGTCTATCTTGAAATAAATGCATACCTGTTTTGCTTTTGAAGCTGTAGTCTGTTTACAAGCAGAGACTTGAAATTTCTCAGGGCAGCCATCCAAGTCTACATTTAACTATTTAAGTTCTCCATTTTTGGTCAATTTGTGAGCCTCTGAAAATCTACGCTAGCTCGCACAGCAGGCAAACTTGTCAGAACCTAATGGCTGAGTTCAAGGTTCTCAAAGGTCTTCAATCTTCTGACAAGCTGTAGGTTTGGAGGGGAACAGGAAATTAGACATTTAGGTGGGAGCTGTAAGCCTAAATATGTTTGTGCATATTTCTTTCGGGCTCTGAAGACTCTGTGTCCACACAGCATGTTCTTTTCCTTTGGGTATTTTTGATGCCCACTCAACTGAATATGCTTTATCTTAGGGCTTTGGGGTCTGAGTTGATTGCTCTCAATGTTTAATCTTTTCCTGCTGCAGCAGTGTGCAGTGCCAGGGCTGATTTTACCCTTGTCTTCGAAGAGCTCCTGCCATTGCAGCCTGAAGGAAGGCTGGCATGGCTGCATGCAGAGATGGGGAGGTTGGGTGCAGGAAGCCCAGAGGGGACCTTTGGGAACTGGGGAGAGCAAGGAGGGAGACAGGAACTTGAATGGGGAGTAAGGGAGTGGGAGTGGGTGGAAGAGAAAATGGTGAGGGTCTTTGGAGGGGCAGAAGAGGGGGGAATGGTGACTGGTGTGTGGGAGAAGATATAGCATGTAGGGTGGGGGCAAGCAGAACTGAGATTGAACAGGATCAAGGGCATGGAACAGCAGGAACAAGTAAGATGGATGGAGTACAAAAAAAGAGACAGGAGCTGAAGTGAGTGTGAATGGAAATAGAGGGAAAGAATGGGAATTGTAGCCTTGAGTATGAGGTTTTTTTTCTCAACAAATAAATACTTGAGAATGAAAGAAAACCAGAATTAAGCTTGCTTGGGTGGTATCTCTCACTTGCAGGTTAAATATTTGGTTTAATGATATATTTGTAAATATGTGCTTCTGCTACAGTGTAGGATCTCTGGGGCTCTGATCCTGCCTGATTGTGATTGCTAAAACACAGTGTATGTTTCCAGCAGGCTAATGTTTTTGTTCTGTGAGAATAAATATGCAGTCGCTACCGTTTCCTAGTTGCATTACAATATTACGTGTTAGCATTTTTACTGAATCCCTCTCCTGTTCGTTATTTTGGTATTTACATGTGAGACTCTTTGTGTAGACCTGCAACAGGGGGCTTTCATAGGTGTTTTTCTTTCTACTAAATGTGATAACTGTAATGAAAAGCTCTTTCTCCCATGAAACCATCTTTGGTTTTCTTCTACTCTACCCTAGCTGCAGAGATATTCAGTACATAGAAAATGAGTTTAGCAAAAACATACGTATATACCCAGGTTAAATCTATTTCTAGTCCATGATCAGCAGCAGACTGGTGCATTAGTAATAAAGCAGGCCTCTGCTATGGGGCAGAACTGAACCCAGAGGCAGGCTCATCCTCCTCACTGGTGCCAGCGTTGCTAATTGAATAGCTGCCATGGAGGGTTGTTTAGGGAGTGGAACTGTGTTAGTGGGAGGGGAAAAATCTTCCTGTTTGCTGAATACAAGAGTAGATTCAGTTTCCCCATCAGCTTTTCTCCAGCATTTTATATTATTTGTTCTCTTATCATTATTTCCCTCTTATACACAGCTAACTCCCAATAAAGGCACCTTTCCTATAGCTAAGAAAGCAAAAAGGAGCAGGTATTCTGCCCCGAGAGTGGCCTGGTAAGAATTAATGTAAAAGATGTGCAACTGGCATTCCCATTCTCCCCTCTTCAGCCTTCCTGTGCTCGCTCAAGATTTAACATTATTTCCTTAGGCAGAAAATGTTCTTGGGACCTGGAATACTGAATTTACATCTAAACAGGCAGAAGATAGTTGGTCAGTGTATATTCCCAGTCATTCAACTCTCCGTGGTTTTCTGACTAGTTTCTTATTGAGTCATTTCAGAAGGCAAAGAATCAGCCTGCTTGAGAAATACCTGTGGCCTTCTGTTGTCTTTGGCATGATACAAATGGAATTATTTTCCCAGAAAATAAAATTACTTACAACTGAAATAAACTCATTTTGTGAAGAATGTTTAGGTGATGATCCCTGGATGTTGAATGACTTTGCTCTTCAGGCTTGTTATGAATTAAAAGAGAAAGATTCCTCCTCATGGCTTCTCTCAGCATAACAATAAGTTCGGCTCTGCCATAGATCATTTTCAACTAGAAATTGTCTGTTTGTTGTTGGCACATTTTGCATATTGTATGACATATAAATACCATATGTGGCGTATACCAACATATATGCCATATTAATGGCGTATAAAAATTAATTATTTTAGCATGCTTACTTTGAGCTGCCTTGTTTTCAGGTATTCATAAACACAGTTGGCTTAAGGTATCTCAGAAGTGAAGGCAAAGGTGTGATTCTTGGCTCTAGGGATGAAGGCCAGGACAGGAATGCCACTGCTGCTGTAGGTAGATGAGAAGCACTGATGTGAGGTACCCTTCCTTCCCTCTCCAGGTAACTGTTGCCTAAATACTGTACTCCTTTCCTTGCTCAGTGGGACTGAAGCTAGCATAGTTGTTCTTGCCAAAAGTGAGGTATAGTAGGAGCTGGAGCTATAGTGCTCTTCCCAACAGTATGATAACCAGTATGGAACAGCTTGCTTTTCCCGTGGGTAGAAACAGCCCTCCATAAGCAAACCTTTACACTGCAGTTGTTAGGGGCAAAAAAAAAAAAAAGAATTTGTTTTAAAGTAATAGCAAATAAGAGTAAATGACCTGAAATTTTTCATGTAGTGGTTTGGCTTAGTTTTACCCAAAGTTTCTGAAGAATCAAGCTAATGGAGTCCTTTAAAGTTCTTGATGGCATGGTTCACAACAGCTAGTAATTGCTAAGTGGCAGGCAGGATTTCTTTTTTCTACCTAAATCTGCCTACTAAATATTTGTTTCTGTCTGTATGCTCTTTGATCAAGAGGGCTGACTAACGAAGACATACATCATAGTCTGCTAGAGAGAAGGTGGCTTCCTTAGAAGCTGTGTAAGTTTCCACGTAGTTGAGTCGATACCTGAACTTTGGTTTCCAAATCTGTGTGCAAGATCCTGATTTTTCCAGCATCCTGAGCAGCTGTTGGTCCTTGACAGTTCTGATATCCAGACCAGCTACATGCATGCCTAAGTAGGACCATGTTGACCTTTTGTGGTCAGTGATGTTACTGTTGTTTCAGAGTGTACCTTACCTGCTTATGTTCATAGTGTACATGTATAGAGTGTAGGAACTGAAAAAGAAAGTGATTTTGTAGCTGCCTCTGGGTTGTACTCTTTGAGTACATACTTCTGGAAGTAGAAGAAGAGCATGTAGCCCTGCTTATTTGCACTTGGTTTCGCTAATTTAAAGGAAGAAAATCTCTGAAGAAGCTGAAGTGAGGGAGGATTAGTGATTTTCTCAACTGCATATTCGGTTACCAGTAGGTAATTCTTCTGAGAATTTTTGTTCATATACCTACTTGTGTATTGTTAACTCTAGATGCTAATTCAGAAGAGTACTAATTAAACAATGACTATCCTTCAAAACTGCCCCTCTAGAGAGATTTCAAATCCAAAGCTGCACAAAGAAAGCACCAAGGTGTTAATTTCCTGAACAAAACTGTTGCACAAAGCTGCCTTAAACCTCCAGTCCCCACCTTGCTATAAATGTGCTTTATTTAAAAAAAAAAAAAAAAGCTGAATACAAGACAGTACTGAGAATTACATAGAAGTCTGTTACTGATGCTGCAGAATAATCTGTGTAACTTCATAGAGGCTTGTCTTGCCCAGACAATGATTTAACATCTTGAAATCAAGTTTATATAATTGAGTTTCCCCATATAATGGATGTGGGTTTGGGAAGAGCACTGATAAAAGCCATGCATTGATTGAAATGAAAATTCTAAATCACCTTCAGCAAAAGTGTAGATACAGGATGTAAAACCACCTGGTCCCTGTGGAATGCAGTTAAATGTAAGTCAACCATTAAAACTCTTAATTCACTTATTCCCTCTGCAGATTTTATGGCTATTAAAAGACCATGTTTAGGGCTGAGTGCTAAAGAGACTCTTACCCCAAAAGCTATTCAATCCTGCTTCTTGAATGAGGAGCTTAGAAGAGATGTGGAGACCATATCTGAACCTGTAGAGAAGAGGTGCATGGTCAGTACTCTTCCCCTCTCTGACTACCAAGAAATTCTATAAAAACCTCTGTCTAAGTAGAAAAAACATGAAAGAAGTACCATGCTTAAATAGTAAATTTACAGATAGCAGTGGCTTCCTTTTCCAAAGAAATTATTTTTAAGGATAGGTATTATTAAAGGACTGTGTAGTTAGCTGCAGTCAGCTAGTGATTCCTTAAACAGAGCTATCTACTGCTCTTATAGCTAACTAACTGTCAACAGTCCATTGCTAAATGCTAGTATTTTGGAAGGACTTCTTGACCTGGGCAACCATGTTTCTGTATTTAATGGTTTGTGTTCAGCAGGAGCTGCTGCCTGCCCAGAGCAGAGATTCCAGAGTGCAGCAGAGAATTGCCTTGGGAAGTTATGGGAAAAAGTGAGAAGTTTCTGTTGTTAGAAACTGCAGCAGTGTTTTGAGAGTATTGTAATACCCACCTGGAGCTTATAGAAACCCTTGTCCTTTGATTTTCCTGAGGACATATGGAAGAAGGTGAACCAGGTAGAAGTGTGTGCGAGTCAATTTCCCTTATTCAACAGGGATACATGTTTCTGATGACCAGTTTTCTTCCCCACACCTGGATAAAAGTGGGTGTTCAGGAGAACAGCTGTATCGTCTCCTTCCCTGACAAGATGAGCAGGCCAGTGTGGTTCAACTGAGAGTCCATGGGATGATTTTGCCCCATTGACTGCTTTATTCCCCCTAGAGGAGAAAGGGACCTGCCCTATCAGGAAATGCAGCTGAAGGGGTGGCATGCTCCCTCTTTTGCTTGTTCAGCCTAACAAGGAGCATTGGGTGCTGACAGGGAGGAGGAGAGCAAAGAGGAAGAGGCTGTTGCTGGAAAGGGAAGATTCTCTGCAGCAGCATCTATTCCCCTTATCGGCAGCAGTAGCAGCACCGTGAATCTCGAGTTGCAGCAGCAATCCCACCATTTCTTAGTGTGCTGCACTGAGAAAAGACCCATTCACAGGTGACAGTGAACATGTCTGATCAATCAGAAGTCTTTCAGACACATTCACATTGAGCACACCTGTGTTGTATCTGGTGGGATGGTTTTGTGAGCATTGTGCGTTTCTGGGTTTTGCATCTGGCATCCACTTTGTCCCTGAGAGGCAGCAGCAGTTCTGTCCTAGTACAGGCAACCCTCAAATCCCATCTAGCCTTAAAACAGGAATGTCAGAGACTTCTTAAGAGAACCCTGAAGACTGTAAGTACCTGCTTGATAGATTGTATACAGTAAGTGCAGAGTGACAGTGTTGTTTGTGGTACCATTGGTGTTTGCAAACATCTTTTGGTCATTTTAGCAATGTGTGATATTAATATAGCCCAGCAATATTTCCAGATTGTGTGCAGATATGTCCTGGGTCAATGATGTGTAAGAAGAGAATGATCTTCTTCCCAGAGGAGGATAGTCAGGTATCTGCAGGGTTTTTTCTGTATTGGTTTGCTTCTGGACTGGCAAGAGCCTAAAAGAAGTGTTTTCATGCCAGGGCGAAACAATGTGACTGCAGTTCTGTATTCGGTTTAGCACTGAGCCTGTAATTGCCAGGTTAGATTTTCCTTACCAATTAACAATTTCTCTGTCCTGTGAACATTTTGGATGAATTCTTATAAGTGATTCCTGTTGATAAGTGTTGGTAAAGACTTACCCACTGTGCATAGTAGCTATTTTTATTTTTTACAATACGTAGACTTACATAGTGCCAACGTTGTGCCTTACTTGGAAAGCTCTGCCTGGCAAGGGAGCCAGTGGGTAGTCCAATATGCTAAAAGTAATGTTGCTAATGCAAAAATTTAAGATGTTTTGATGTAGTTGCTATGGATCTCCTGAGTCGCTATGTGCAGAGCTTGAGCTTTTGCTGTCTTGCATGTTGTTTATACCCTGTAAAGATGGTAGTCTTAACTGCTACCAAATCAGAGTGGAAGCATTTTGCGCTTGGGTTTGTTCAGGTGTGAAGCAGTGCTGGAGGGGGGAGGCTCTAGAGAATATAGCCATCAAATTCAGTCATTATCTGTAAGAAGAACAGACGCTGCAGTCTAGAGGCAGGCAGGAGTGTGAACTGCTGTGGTGCACATTCATCACAGTATGCTGCTGATACTACTTAAAATACTGACTTACAGGCATGCTATTCCTCAGTGCTCCTGAACAGTGCAGTGCTGCTTAAACTCTGTGGCGGGCAAATGGTTTCAGGTGTGGACAAGAATACTCATGCACTCAGGTCGCACACCTGCAGGCTTTTGAGTGTAGCCCCCCAGAGAGGAAAAATTAGTCTATTAGCTAATTTCATCGCAGAATACCAAGCATTTCATAGCCATTAAAATCCTTGTATACTGTAGCTTTCTGGCTGTATTCCAGCTTTTACTGTCAAACACTTCCTTCAAATTAGCTGTCTTTTAATGCACTACTTTTGCAAGAACCAGGTGATGCAAAATTTCAGCTTAAAGGAATGTATGTTATTGGAGTTTACACTTCTTTGCTATATATATTGAAAATATTCCTGCTTGCCTGATTTAGCTGGAAAGAGTTGGAAGGGAGTAATCAAACAGAATAAAATGGTTATTTTGATTGTTAAGCACTTCATACCAGAGAGAACTGAATCCTCTCTCTTTTTGTACAAAGTTAGATGCTGGTGCTGTGCCACTATGTAGGCTACTATGTAGGCAACTCTTGTGCACACACAACAGTAGCTTGCATAGCCAGCCTTGGGGACTGCAGTTGTCTTTATTCAGAAGAGGTGAGCTGCACTGTGTATTGTGGTTTTGTCTACAAAATCTTGCAGAAATATGCTGGAAAGGTTTGAATGTCTTGTGAGCAGCAAGGCAATCGCGATAGTGTAGTGCTGCTTTATCTATAGTACCGCTTATTCAGAGAAATTAAACTCAAGATGTGATGCAGACTGCTTATGGTGCAACTGACTGCATCTGTGTCTTTCTCACAAAGACCACTGAATCATAGCGAATTCAGATTGGATCATTAGATCTGTACAAAAAGGTTAGAGGAATAGGTACAGAACATGAACAAAATAATCATCATAGCAGAATGGGAACATGAGCTCATCTTCCTGTTTAGCTGTGTTTTTCAGGAGCTTTGTTAAATATAGGCTTACATTTCAGATGACGCAGATCATCCTTGCTGAAAAATCAAGGCTTTGTAAATTTGCCTCAGGTTAGACGTTCCAAATCAAGACTTTCAGATACCAGTGTTGCTCTTATTTTTCAGGGCTGGGAGAAATGGGATAAGGCCTCTCCACTATCACATGACCTCTGTGGGCCTTTGCATTGATCAGAGATTTCCCAGGCATCGGTCCATCCTGGACAGATCTTTTGCCTTGTCTATCACCCTATTTTTGACCTTCTACTGACAATTCCATTGCCTAGAACCTTCTTTGCAGGGCATAGTTTTCAATCCTTCTGATTCTAGATAAGTAAATTGGGGAAAAAAATGTCCTAAGGTCAAATAATGTCTTGAATTATAGAAGTTAGGTAGAAGGTTTTGATTATGATGTTCTGTTTCCCCATTTGGTAGAAACACATTCTTGATAGCAAAGTCTATCTCACAACATGGAGTGGTTTGAGGATTGCTGTTTGTACTTGGTATAACTAGACACATGCAAAATTGCATAATGCTAGTGCTGTTCTCTACTTAGCCGAGACTAATGTTATTAAAAGAAATGGTGGATAAATTAGGAAATGAACATCCTGTTGCCAGGTCAACCACATTCCTTATTTTGTAAGCATCAGTGTGTGTATGAGAAGTATAATACATAGCAAAGACAGACAAGAGCTGCAAGCTCTCCATAGCACTGTGGGAGGCAAAGGTTGTAGAAAATAATGCCTCTAGCAGCAGTGATCTAAACCCTTCATTGTCTTATCGCTCTGTTTATAGTGAGAATGAGGGAGAGTTATTAGAAGGATCAAAAGGCAAAATTCTGTTACTTAATTAACTGTATTTCAGTTTCCTGGGGAAATGCAACATATTTCTCTGTGTTTTCTCAGATTTCACTGGTGATGAGTGACAGTGGAACAAAGATATTGCCTCAATTTTCAACAGCCCTCAATTTCTGTGTGTTTACAGTCGGTGATTTACTGCCTTTCCAGGTTTTGACTTTAATCCTGTAAATGTTGTTTTAGGGTTTCATTACAACTAGCCTTCATGTGAAATCTACTTGATATGCAAAAAACCCGACACCCCTCCCCCCCCCAAAACACCCAAAAATGAAAAAAAAACCCAAACAAAAAACCCCCACAAACTTACTTTTCTTACCTTTTGTACCACCAAGCAAAAGGTTGTGTTGTTATCATGAAGAGTAGTGCTCAGAGTCTTTCCTTGGTTCTAGTCTGACTGTATTGAAAGTGCAAAGAACAGTGGCTCATCTGTTTAAGAAATACTGATTTTTTAAATAGAAGATTTAAAGCAAGTCAGTTGCACCATTAAACCTATGAAGTGCTTATTTGGAGTGTGCCTTATATCCTATTGGTTCTGACTTCCAGAAAATTAGGTATGATTCTAGCTGTGGTCTCCTGTTTCCCATGTGCACAAGGGCTAGGAATACTGAGTGGGGAAAATGTGCTTATGCTTGAAACAGAGGCAGCGCCTGTCTCTCTTCAGCAGGTATTCTTGCAGCCTATTAAGAGTTGCACAGATGGACTCCAAAGGGAGTCTCTTTCAGTCCTTTAACCGTAATGATAGAAACCAAGATATGTTTTTTAAAGTGAGGTTTAAAAGTTAAGCTTACAAACCACTGCAGTCTTTTTTTTCTGCTGAGTACCCAGCAGTTCTTGTTTTACTCTGCAGAGGACTAGTAGGTGCTCAGCATTTAAAAGAATCAGAGTATTTATGTAAGTACCTACATACAAAGACAAATCTGATAGGTGCCAAGTTTTGAAACTGTTGCAGTGTGGATGCAGTATGGGTGGTCAAGAAATTTTAGGTAGGTTCCTTGGGGCTGCGAGATGGAACCATTGATATAAACCACTTTTTTCCTAGCTGACAATAACTTTATGAAAAGTGGCTGTTGATCTGTTCTACTCTAGTGTGTTTCCTTTTCCTTCCCTTGTTTCATAAGACATTCTTCATTTGACTGTGGGGAAATCAAGCCTAAAACATTGTTGTATCATGTGTTACGGCTGCTCCCTATCATTTTCTTTTCTATTTGCATAAGTCAGAACAGCATTGAAGTACTTTTCTTTCCACTGAAGATTTCTGTTTTGGAGAGAAGGAAAAGAAAACCAACAACTTGTCTCTTAGGTTTAGAAATCCGTAGTTTCATCTTTACAAAAATGCTTTACAAAACAAAGGGAAACAATGGCTTTTGCAGAGGTTGTAAAAGAGAGAACCTGGGGGAACCCAGGATATTTTATTATTTCTGAAATGCAAATTGCAGTGAAGAAGGGACATTTTTCTATATGTGAAAGCTCTGTTTTTTTCTTTCACCCAGCTCTGAAAGTAGTAATACATTATTTGTCTTCTGTTTAGGATAAGCACATGATTGGCATTAAGCGTTCAAGTGTGTGTCTTTCTTTTATCTCCCACAAGTACTGTTTTCCCTCTTTCTTCTCAATCATGTTCTGTATTTTATGCAACCTAGAAAAGGCTCTGTGTTCTTAATCTTGTTATCTGCTTTCTCAACATTTTTCAGTTTTTCAATTGCCTATGGAAGTGGAAAGGTTAAGATACAGTAACTGGGCTCTGTGATGACAGAATCTTTCTTTGTAGAACTGTTTCATGCATATTATTCTCAATTTGCCTTTTGTTCTGTACACTTCAGCTGCAAGATAATTGCATATTATCTTAGATACAGGTCTTCTTCTGTAGACGAACATAATGTGTTCATGGAACTGAATGTAGTTCAAATGTATGTAGTCAAGATACAACAGATGTGCTAACCTATGAAATATATGACATAATGTTACTAGTTGGAAAATATGAACTAGCATAAGTTATTCAACACAATGTGTTCTAAAATTATCCATATCCACTTTACTGAGTTTATGTATACACAACAGCGTGTTACTGATACTTCAAGGTCATTGTTTTGGTACCCAGAAGTGTTGTTTGGGCTTGGATTTGCTTCTCTGTGCTCTGTCACACCCTGTTATAAAGCTTGGGGTAGAGAATGTTCCCAGTAAAACAAATTAGGTCTGCAGACTGTGTGCTTTTACTAATTATTTTCCATATTCTCTGTTAGATAGATACTTTTCAGGTTGGTCTTACTCTTATGGAAAATTGTCTTGATAGATGAGTGGCTCAGAGCAACATCTGTAATTTATGGATATAGAAAATGTATGCAGTCTCTCACTGTCTTTACAGATGTGCTTTAGGGCAAGTGAGATGTTCAGATAATGGAAAGGGGGAGTGTTAATAAATCTCAGTCAGGAAGACAATACTTACATCTTTTCTTTAAAATAAATTCAAAGCTGAATTCTAAATTACTTTTTTAGGTATCATTGATGCCTTTTTTTCATGCTATTGCTATTGTTAAATTGAATGCTAGATTATATGCTTGATGTGTAATTTAAAAATACAAGTAATTAGATGGTGAGATTTGTTTTTCAAAACAGAACTAGTAAGTCACTCAGACCCCATAGAAACATGGACTAGTGCTTTTCGATTAGTTTAAGTTGCTGCAAGAATTAGAGAAACTAAGAATGTATATTGGGAAAATGACTGCCACAGTATTAATAACATTATTGTAATCTGTAAGGACTGTGAAGAAAATGAACAACGTAGAAATTGCTGCTGTGGAAGAGACCAGTGATCCGTAGAGTCTTGTATCCTGTCTCTGACAGTAGCCAGTATGCAATGCTTCAGAGGAAGAAATACACACAGCCAATTGCGTTATAGTGTACCACAGAGGGAAATTTCTTTCTGGCCCCAGATGGTGCTCAGTTTATGCCTTAAAGCATGAGGATTGATAGCCGTTGTAAATTTTGCCTTAGCTAGTGTAACCAAATTGGATTGCTCCTTGTTGTCTATAACCTGCCCTTCACCTGGCCTTCATAGAATTACAGTCCTGTTCCTTATTGCTGAATTCATAGCTTTTACATTTGCCTGTTTAAGCAGATGCAGTAGTGCAATCCAAGGACTTGTGCTGCTATTCAACATGATGTCACACACGATTGTAGTTTTCATTGATAACAGCCTGGTTCAGTGTTTTTGGTTAAACTAAAAATGATGCTTTTCCATGGGGCAGAGCGGACACTGCACTTGCTCTTTGTCAATTCTCTGGCAGCTTGATAGCAGCTGTTTCCTGTTCTGAACATAGGAGCCTGAGTCATGGGAAAGGTTGAAGATTATGCCTAGATCTGACACTGTATGACTTTTGTGTCATTGCAGGGGCTTGAAGGGATTAAAATTGGGTTCGAAACGTTACCACATCTTGCAAATGTTGACCTCAGCAACCTCTGAAGGGAAAGTCAGAATCAGTGCTGGTCATTCTGTTCTTTCACTTTCTGCATCCTGCAAAACTGACATTATATATCCTCAGCTGAAGACACTTGAGTGCTAGGTGCTGTTAGAGAAACAAACATTGTTTTATTGGCATGCATATCTGATGTTTGGACCAGAACTTTTATGAAAGGTCCCTGGATTCACCTATCACAAAAGCAGAGACCAAGGCCTTTGTATTAAGACTTGGTAGATTTCATTTGTTGCACACCCACCTAATAAAACCCTGTAGTCTGAGAGGAGCTTTCTAGCATCTGGCAATTTACTAAATAGTTGTTTATAGCAGACAAAAACTGACCTGATTTTAGGCTGGCATTCATAATGCAAGGCAGTGCAGGCTTTTGAAACTGCTTGCACTGATGTTGGTCTTCTTGGGCTCTGGCCAGTTTGATGGATAGCAACACAACATACCTTACCAGTTTGTGCGTTGCCTTTTAGCAAGTCCTGCCTTGTGTCCAGTGTAAAGAGAATCTGCAGCAGTACTTCTGCAATTACTGTCCTTCTTGTCTTTGCCTCTGTGAGTGAAGATCAGTCTCCAACTTCACAGATAGTGTTCAAAAAGCAGCATGCAGTTATCACAGGAAGCAGATTTTGCTCAGCAGCTTACAGACTTGTCATTAGGTGCTGCCTTTTAGCCTTGCAAAAGCATGCTCCACTGCCATTTTGCTGCTCCTTAGGAGATAATTAAACAACTTATGTCTCCTTGCCAAATGACCAGTCAAAGCCAGGGAATCTGGGTTTCCTGAATGACAGTGGACCATTGTAGCATACTTGTGAGAAAAAATTCCCTTTCTCGTGGAAGGAGGGAGGTCCAGCTTTGTTTAAACTCCTTCAGTATTACTGCTGATGGATGTTCCAGAGAGATCATCTGGGTTTTAAATCAACAGGAAGAAATAACCTTTCTGTTGGTTGGTAAGTGCCAATGTGTTACATGCCCCATCTGCGAACCTCAGCTGATCAAATCCAGCAGAAATTGTCCTTGAGTCAAGCTATATGTGCTGGCACATTGCCTCCTCCTCTATAGCTGATTCCAGTTCTAGCAGCACTGTAGTAGTTGGATGCTTGCTTGAAGTTGTGACATTTTGTAGGTTAGTGAGGAAGTCTTTCTTTGTCCTGTGAGAGAAGGGAATTCTGGTGGTGATACACTGCTGCCTAAGCTTGGGAAAAGGCTTATGTTGTCCTGGACTTCCACATGCAGGGATGGTCCTCAAGGACTTGCATGGTCATGTCCACTCATTATGCTTTCCTTTTCTCAGCTGAGAAACAGGACTGTAGCCAGAGAAGCTACTTCAGGTGAAATTCCTTCTGAAGCAAACTTTAGGTTTTCTCCTGTAATACTCCTTCCTTCTACCAGCCTGTATTGGTTCATCAATGGGGCAGCTCACTCGGAGTCATCTGACTATGCAGCTGGGAATCTGGATGCAGGAGTCTTTGCGACCAAGGACTGCAGAGAGACAGCATTTGTTTGCAGCCATGCTATCTGACAATGTGAAAGTAGTAGGGTTTTGCAGAAGATAAATGAAATGTTATATACCAGCAGATGGACTGGAAAATTCTGCTGGCTTAATCTCAAATCCCAGATTTCCTTACGCTTCTTGGGTTTTCAATACATGTCCACAAAACACTTTCTCATAGTGTGTAAGTACGATTCCAAGGTAGTTGCAGTCAGTGGACTGAGTACCTTGGGGTAAAAAAATCAGTTTGGCGTGGTTTAAAGATGAGATGCGCCAATTTAAAGACAAATAAGAGAAACCAGCTCTGTATATTAGACTGTTACATAAACACAAGAAAAACACTATTAAGCCTTCAGTGTGCAAATTGTTCACTAAGTAAATGCAACATTTCTGTAAAGGCCTGTCTTTCCTGCTTCCTCTGTGATACGCTGTACCTTGGGCTTAACTGCTTCACATTCCCCCTCAGTTTAATTACCTTTTCTTATGTTAATTTACAAATTTTGAAATTCAGAAATCTCCAGGCCATAGTTATAAGAAGAAAGCATGTTTTTATGTTGAATAATGTGGTTAAACCTGAGGAGGTTAATGTGAATCCAGGACCTTCTCCAAAGTCTTGCGGTTCAGTTTTGTCCCCTAGGCCTGGCTGAGCTTTTGTGACACTGGTGAATGGAGTGCTCAGACAAAAAAGGTGGGGGAGGGTTGTCAGACTCTCGGGACCCATCATGGGCTGGAGGCATGTCCTGCAGTGGCAGTTATACAGCTAGAATAAGACATGCATGTCCCTGCCTACCACCCAGCAGTGCTGCGTTTCTTTCACTTTGAAGGAGGTGGGAAGAAGCTGCCGTGCCCTGGAGCACCCTGGACTGTGGGAGCTGCCAGCAGTGTGTTCAACAGACAAGGGAAAAGCTTTAGAACTCTGAGCCCCCCTTGGTAAATCCTTGCCTACTTTAGGCAAAAGAACACAAACAAAATCTTCCTTCCTGGTTCCGTGCAGTCTTTTAGCTCCTTTTGACCTCTGCATCTTGTTAGGGTTGCTTTGGCCCAACAGCCCCACCTTGTCATGGGGGCAAATTCTTGCTTCTGGTGTTAAGAAGTCTCCCAGTTCCCATTGGCTTGGGGTTTCATCTCTGACGCAGGAGTGAGATGCTGCAGGTCAGCTGTGTGATGGCATCCTTCAGCTGTCTGAAGCATTAGTCTCTTGGCCCACTTGTTCAGCAGTTCTGCAGGAATCCCAGGGCAACAGCAACTCTCACTGCATTTCAGAAAGCTTCTGAGCAATACCTCACATGGCTTTACTAGCTTCAGAATAAAATGATGGAGTGGCATAGCTGCACCATTCAGGCCGGACTCAGAAAAGGGGGCCTAGTGCAGTGTTGCTGAAAGAGTTAAGATACGCTCACAGAGCGGTTTTTCAAAGTGATGTGGTGATCTTTCCTGCTATGTAAGGTAAGAAAGCTGCTGGATTGCATCTTGTCCCAGCCAGAGCTGCGAGAAAAAAAAGATTATTCTTTCTCCCAGTGGTGTGTATTATCATCCCTTTGCAGGGAAGGGACTCATGCAGTGGCAGTGTCTGGATGCTGCAGGTTACCCTGTATTATGGAGGCATCAAGTTTCAGCATTGCTGGATTTTGTTTGGGATTTTTTTTTTTTCTGCAGCATAAGAGCTATGTTAAATTGATTTACATGAGCCATGGAAGTTGTTCAATGGGAAGAAAATTAATTGTCCCTTCACTACGCTCTTCCCCTGTCTCTGCATGCATCTAGGGAATCTCAGACCTCCTGGTAATCCCAGAAACACATTCATGCAGAGAGGTGTGGGGTTGTGTTTGATGTGCAAAATGGTGGTTTGTTGTAATCTTCCTTACATGTGTACTCAAGAGGCCAAACCTCATTTTTGTTCATCTTGTCCGAGTGCTATTGGAAAGGACTTACTCTGTGAAATAACCATGAGTGTCAATCTCTGGTATTTCACCTCAGAAATTAATAGTACTTTCTTGAGGCAGTCTCCCTCAACTGTCAAAGCCATATTACCGCTGAGCAGTCAGGCCTGGGGGCATTTGGGGAATGAGCTGCTCTGCATAGGTGTGATCCTGATGTCAAGCCCAGGCAAACTGAACTAAATACACATTGAAATTTTCTGTCAATGTTAAACATCCTTCCAGGAAAATTACTTGCTTATTTTCTTTTCTTTCATTTTTTCTTCATCTCTTTTTAATCCTATTTGTCAAACCTAAATGTCTACATTCATGTGAGTAGTTACCAGCTGCCAGAAACTTCCCTTCAGGAGAAACAAAGTAAACCCACTAACCCCCAGCACATTCACTTGTGTGTTATAAGAGTCAACCTAGATTTGAAGCCATTTGATAGTAAGAGATGCTGTATGGCTCCTAAGTACTTCTTGTTAACAGTGTGTAGAGGGGAGACAAACATGTTGATGCTAAATTTAATGCTGAAGTGTGGACTGCATGAAGCTATTTTCCTTAACAAAGTTTAACTCATGAAAATATTTAATGTTAATGGCCAGATGTATGTTATTAAGACTAATAGTTTATGAATTTGTTTGCTCTGATACTTTTAAACCATTCATTGTGTGTGCTGTGTTTAGTCAACTGTACTAATAGGGGAAGGTCTGTTACATCTTGTCTCATTAGTGCCTTTGATTTTATAGGAATAAGCGCACTTTGGAAAAAAAAACACTTCAGGCATTATACACAGAATTAATTTGCTTCATCATCCTGGAATGCTTCTGGAGAATGTCTGCATGTCTCTCATTTGCTATTCTGTCTTTATTTATCAGTTTATGCACTAAGACACCACGTCAGTGCTCCTATGAGAAGGTCACCTAATAAAATAAAAGCATTAGCACCCATTAGTCTCTTCTGAATTGCTTTTTACTGCTTTTGATTCCTGAAATATGATAAAGTAAATAAAATTGCAGGCTTTGCTTGCTTTTTTTGGTATTCCATGGATTTTATTATTATTTATGTATTACAGACAAAATGCAGGCCCGCATATTCACGCACATACAATTGAAAGTATCATCTTGAGATCCTTGCTGTTGCAGGCTATATTATATCAAGCACCACTGTTGATGTAGTGACTGTTTTCTTTGAATAAGACACTTTGAACACTTTTCTCCCTTTGCTCCCTGTCACTGCAACACTGGTGGGCATCACTAGTGAATAAAATGCATTTAATCTTAGTCCTCCTTGGTGGTGTGGAGTGGTAGAGAGTACTGCACCTTGTACCTAGAAGCATGGGTTGGGTTTCTTAGCTTCAGATGCTCTGATTGGCTCCTCTGCAACCAAATGCTTCTAACACCTGAGAAACTGCTGCTAATTTTCAGCCTAATGACCAGTTTATACCATTTTATTCTTGTGTCATCTTGTTTTCCTGCCTGTTTTACCCCATTGTAATTGTATATAATATCCCAGTTGTCTCTCAAGCTAATCACCTCAGCTTCTCTGCCCTTCTCTTGCAAGACATGCATTTTTGGATTGCTGTGGCAACGCTTCTTATCCTGTTCTGGTTTGTGAATCTCTGTCTTGAATGTCGAAGACATTATCACATGCAGTTTTTGAAAGAAAGCCCTTGTGCAGTGGCATTAATACTTTTCTATCTACTAAAAATTCCTTGATTGATGCTTCCTAACATTACATTTGTCTCTTTCATAGCTGACTCTTACAGACCATACATTCTCCACCTTAATAATATCTTACTGATGAGCTCTCAGCTTCTTGCAGTTTTTGCAGTTAGCTCCCAAGTGTAGAATCACAATATTTTTTGTTCATGTGGGACTCATTTCACATTTCTATTGTTCTTGTCACCAAAGAAATACATTTCTTTTGGGGTAGTTATTGAAATTCTCCTCTGTGTTGGCAGTGACACCCCACATCGCTGACTCTCATTAGTCCATGTGTTCTTACCAAGGTTATTAAAGAATATCCTAAACTAGATTTACCTTTGGAAAGCTCCAGTAGCCAAGCTCCAGTAGCCAAGCTCCCTGCTGCCTGGCATTCTTTCCCTTAATACTTCTTGTTGCTGTTTTTCCTTCACACAGCTGCCTACCCACCAGCTACTACTTTCTAAATTGACAAATGGTTTCCACTGGAAATGCTTTACTGGAGTCCAGCTGTAGGAAACTGAATTTCTTTTGTCTTTGTCTAAAACATGGATTATCTTTCCACGTCAGCCTGGAGAACTCTTTGAATTTTAGCCCATTTTGTCTTTATGTCCATGTCACTTGTTAACCTTCCCTTCAGAATTCGTTCTAAATTATTCCATACTCATGAGGTCAGACTTACAGGACTCTTCATTTGTATTACATTCCTATTCTTAATGCAGGCATTACATATACTTGTTCTCCAGTCAAATGATAGCACTTCTCACTGGATAGAGTATTATAAAAATACTTGCTACAAGGCCATAGCAGACTATTATTTCTATGGTGTGTCATTATTATAGAGCTTTGAAAATGAAAAGTGTAGTTCTGTTCGGCTTTATTTTCTGAAAAGAACTTCCAGCCATGGTGAGATGGAGACAGCTCAGTTGTGTGCTGTATGGGTGAGAAATCCTAGGCTGGCTTATTATTTAGCCTTCAGTCTTTTAAATATGTGCATTGGTTTTCATTTCAGTGGCTGTTTACAAAGCAGATTTTCTTGGAATAAGAATGGAAACAAAGTGAATAATGTGGTGGGTACCATTAATAAAGAAGAAAAAAAATCAACTGTTTTCATTATAAACAAGAAAGGGAAATTACTTTGGTATCTCACTTCTCACCAGCTGAGTTGGTAATAGAATTGAGAAGCACTGAAATAACTTTCTTAAAAGGCTGTTTTCATTTTGATAGGGCTGTCTCTTTCTTGAGCAGTCATCAACTATCTTGAATGTGACCTGGCATGGCAGTACGTGTTATAATCTTTTATTAGCATAGGAGTATGATCATAAATTATGCCAGCTATGTATTCATTCACAAATTGAAGCCAGCGGAATGTAGTCCCCGTACCATTCTTAATTTAAAGACTTTCATGGGAGATTCTTTTCTTTTCTTTTCTTTTCTTTTCTTTTCTTTTCTTTTCTTTTCTTTTCTTTTCTTTTCTTTTCTTTTCTT
>JAOEHY010030048.1:66245-86396 GCA_025447955.1 Psilopsiagon aurifrons | reverse complement strand
TTTCTTTTCTTTTCTTTTCTTTTCTTTTCTTTTCTTTTCTTTTCTTTTCTTTTCTTTTCTTTTCTTTTTTCTTTTCCCTTTCCCTTTCCCTTTTTTTCTTTTTCTTTTTTTTCTTTTTTCTTTTTTCTTTTTTCCCTCTTTAACTTTTCTGCTCAAACTTAATCTTAGAAAGGCAGAATGCCATCTTCTAAATTGAGATTTGGACAGTGTTTAGGTAAGACCTGTTCTCTTCTTAAGAAAAAAGCTGTGAACTATGCAACAGCCTCAGGTGATGGGGGGACACTGTTTTACATTGTGTCATTTGTGTCACAGCATAGTACCTCTGCTCTACCATAGTGTCTGCTAGTGTTAGGTGGAAATTGGTGTTCACGCACTTATGCCCAAAGCAGAACATGTAGTCTTGAGTCACTGGTAGTTCATCCGTGAAGGTGAGTGGTAAAAAGCTGACATCAGGGATGTTGCCACCAGATGGTCCAACTATGGATCAAAGGATGTTCTTTGTTTCCACTCCTTCCATTATAGTTTTCTGCACATGGATTTCATGGATGACGGGGTCTGTTTAAGAGGCAGTCTGACTCATTTCAGCTGAACTATGGTAAGCAAAATGAATATAGTAAGCAAAATTTAGCCCATTTTGGTTCATCTTCTTCTGCCTTCTTGGGACAGAGAATTTGGACATCTAAAAAAATGCCCGCATGAGTATTTGGTTGGTTTTCCTTTTTCAGAGCTTGGAAAATGTGGGGGAAGAAACCACAATGAAATCCCAAGTAAGGTTATTACCTGGATTGGATTATGTGATCAACTCTGGAATAATAAATATTACTAAAGGAAATGTATAGGCTTGTTTAGAAACTCAGTGAAAAAATATGATTTATAATAACATCTCAGCCTCCAATTTTGTGTTGATGGCAGATAACAAATAGTAGAAGAATTTTTCTCTGCTTTGTTGCCACTGTATAATGCAGAGCTCATGCACATATTTAATACATTTTTAAATAAAAGAGGCAGTTTGATAAACGGGTGGCCCAGTATTGCAGTCACACGCAGAATGGACAGCTGTACTGTCATTTCCCTGTCAGTAACACAGGGTTTACATTCACATCAGATGCTAATGTAAATGTCTTTACATTTTCCATTTGCTTAGGTATAAAATGATTTGGGTAATGGATTCTTTATTGCACTATTCCTTGTGGCTATGCAGCTGATTTTATCTGGTACCTTACCTACCATTTTCTGTGGTAGATAAGAAGATTGTATAGTGTAGAAAGCTGTAATCTAATAAAATTTTTGAGACCTTGAAAAGGTGTTTTGCCTTCCAGGGATTTCCAACTCAGTTTAAATATTTGCATGGTTTTGCAGCTAAGTGTTGACAGGGATGTGTAGCTTCTCATCCATTGGGGTGTTGCACCTGAAGAGGTAAAGAATAAGAAACTATGTAAAACATGTTTTTCTTCAGTTATTTTTGAAAGATTTCTAATTGTCTTAAGGCAACACCCAGATAGTCATGCTTTTATTCGCGCTCAGAGGAGAACAGTCATTACATGCTTCTTGGCTGGATCCCATACTTCATTTATGGATGTTCACAATTTATGTAATAATATGCAGGGTGGAGATGAATTTCCTATAGATCTTGTCACCTTTGTGTAGAACTTGAAAAAACTGTGAAGTGCAAGGAAGTGTTAGCACTAAAGATCCCAAAAATATACTGTGCTGTTGCACTTTGGCAAGTACCTAATGGTCCAGATAAGCTTCATATTGCCATGTTAGACTTCTCATGCATCTCTCAGGACTAAAGAGCTGTCAATGGGTTGCAATTCCTTTTGGTATTGTGTTGTTACAAAATAAAATCTGGTAAGTGTAACTGAACTCTGTTGCATGTCGAGATAAACTTAGCCTTCTATATTTATTAATCTTTCTCTGAAAGTGTTGTTTCAGACTTGTTAGAGGAGGGAAGGATTTTCTAAATTACTTAAGTGGCATGAGATCACAGATTTAATTCAGAGTCAATTTATAAATCTGAGTTTTTATCTAATAAAAAAAAGAAATGATAATTCCTGGTGTACTTGGATGAAAGTCATGGGAGTTGATTCCATATCTCCTTAGCCTTTTAGGGGCAGTATGGCGAGTTGTCATTTTCCCCAAATCCCAGGTTCTTTGGTTGTGCACCGGCCATTTGGCAGCTGAAAGTTCTACATTTCTGACTTGTGACACCTCATGAGCCTGAATTCCTGGAGCTGCTAAGCCTTCAGCTCCTTAGTGCTTCAGTTCCCACACTCCTCAGCTGTACAGCAATCTAGCAGCTTTGATTTACTTGAAAGGAAATCCTGAAATTCCTGTTTGGTAGGAAACACAGATAATTTAAATTTTTATTCCTTTAGGGAACAAATGTTCCCTAGCTATATTCCAAAGGTTAGTATTGTTTGTGGAGAAGAAACATGAGAATTCCGGCCCAGCTATGCTCTGAAGTCACTTAGACGACTTTTGGAAATCCCACACTGAGTCTTTGGCTGCATTCAGACAGGATCACAAGCAGGGAGTTGTTATTGCCAAGTTTTCTGTGGTAAAGAGGGGAGTGATGTATTGATGAGTTAAATTTGAACTTTTCCTTCATTTTACCATTTATGATCATTATTATTGCCTACACTAGAATAATTCTCAGAGTTTGGCCTGCAGCAACAACTATTCTGTTCCATCTGTTGGAGAGATGCAAATTTAAACAGGCAGAAAAATACCATCCCAACTCAATCCATGTATTACTACATGAAGGCAAAATTTTCCACTTTCCAGTATAAGAAAATTTACTTCAGGGAAAAAAGGTTTTCTCTGTCTACTCATCTCAGGTGACTTCATAGCTCCTTCTCATAACACATCCATTCAGTGCTTCTGAAGAAACCAATGAGTGGCAGGTGGTATAGCACAGAGAAGGCTCTTGCACCTGCTGATGCATTAGCTGTATCAAATAAACCTCTACTGATTTCACTAATACAGGGATGATACAACAGAAACTGCCTAAGGCGCCCCCTCTGTTTCTTTGGCGCAATGGTAGCATTGGTGGCACCTTGCAACGGGAGGGAGATAAGGGGAAAATGCTAGGCAAATAGGGTAGTAGCTGCTGCCTAGTAAGTAAAATAGGAAAAGGCAGCAAGTGCCTTGTGTTCTGTGTTCCCAGTATGGTAACTGCAGTACTTCAAGTGTTGTGGCTGCATGACTAAAACGTTAGCATCAATTTGAAGGATGTTTTAGATTATACCTCTTCAATGTTCAGTGTGAAAGCTGAAGCGACAAAATCCACATCCTTCCACTTCTTTGTGCCCTTTTTTAATTTCCCTGACCTTACTAACTATTTCCCTAACTGCCCTGCCCTCCCTTTTCAAGCAGCCTGTCATGAAAAGATTGTGTCATCTGTTCCTTTCTGGTAAGGATGTTGTATTCTCTTCCTATGGCTGTTAAAGTGATGAGCCTTAAATCTTCCTTACAATGTTGCTCTGCCTGTTGGAAAGCAAAGCACTGACTGTGGATATAAGGTAGTTTTGTTTGAAGTGGTAATTAAATAAGAAGCAGTATATTGGGAAGCAGAGCTGCCAAGTGCCTAAGAAGGGAGTGGAAATTTTAATCTTTTCATGGTCTTTTGCCACCATTTGCTTGGGAAAGTAGAAGACATGGGTTATCTACCATGGGGAAGGAAGTTCTAAATGAAGTGTTGGTTTTCATCTAAGCTCTTATTTGCAACCCATTACAAAAAGTACAAACCTCAGAAGCCACTCTGACTTCAGTTCCCAATGAAGTTGACATTTGATTATTTTTGGTTTCCACTTTGACAGCTCAGCATCAGTCCCACCTCCACCTCACACAATTTTAAGATCCTGTATAAACATGGTTCTCTATTCCAGTTATCCAGGGAGAGAGAGGAAGAGAGTTAAAAAGGCACAACAGCCTGCTCAGTGGAGTTTTAATAAGACGGATCACTTTTCTTTAAATTTGGAGTGTTGCCTTACTTTGAAATTGTTTACTCTCTGGTCAGTTCTGGCTAGTTTGGAGTCCATTCCTTTAATTTTTCTCTTCCCAGCCTACATGCCCCTCTGTCCACAAGCACTGCTGGCACTGCTCCCTCCTGTTTCTCCCTTGCCTATGCTCTCAGAGTATCATTGGCTCCATGCCTTACACAGCCAGGATAGTGTCATGAATACTGCATACAGTTCAAATGTGCATGTCTGATGTGCAAAGTTCTAAAGTAAATGCTTCTGTAGATGGAAACTGTGGGGGGAATATCACAAACCAGAGTCAAGAAAATTGCAGTGTTTTCTGAAGAGGGAAAACACATTGAAAATAGTCATTTGTAAATGACATATATGCCTAGTGAGTGAATCATATGCAGTGTTCTAAAAACTATGGTTCATCGTAAAAATCGTGTAAAATAGGGACCTCACATTTATCTGTTTAACCCCCATCTCCAGGGCAGTTCAGCTGTACCTCAAACATTACTACTGATGTTTATCTAACCTTTTCAAAGAGATTTCCATTATGGAAATTAAGCAATATCCCTAAGCAGCATATTTAATTCACTGGTGGTTTTTTATACCTCTGAATGTGGAGGACATTTTACTTCTTCGTCTTTGTAGCAACACTTCATACATATGTTAACTTACTTCTCAGTCTCTCTTCCTCTGACAGAGCACCTTTCATTCTTTCAGTGTTTGCTCAAAAAGCCTTCTATCCAGGCATTGCTCATCGTTGTCTTCTTGCCTCTAAATTCTAAGTGGTGTACAGAGAATGGATTTGTTGAAATGTAGAGTTCTAAACTGAACAAACCACTTCAGAGGAGGCTTTGTTAGCTCTTAGCGCCATGGAGTTTGGGGGGATTATTTTCTTCTCCCAGCAGTGTGACAGTGTTGATTGATGCTTGATTTCTGAGGCATTTTAACCCCTTAGATTGTCTTCTGTCTCCTCGCTGGTGGTTTTGCATTCAGTATTTGTGCAGTTGATTGTTGTGACCTTCAGCTGGCTGACAAGATCTGAAATATAACACTCAGTGCTTGTCTTTACTGAGGCACATCCTATTTATTTCAGAACACTTTTCCATTTTCTTAGGATTGTTTGGGATTCTAATCCTGATCTCCAGCAGTTTTTGCCCTTTGCAGCTTCATGTAGTCTGCAAACGCAGCAAGTGTATTACAACAGCCAAGGCACTGATGAAATAACTGTACATTACCAGTCTCAGACAACAAGCTGGTGATAGCTGTCGTTCAAATGCAGTTTTTCAACTAGGAATGTGCCTGCTTTATATTTCTTATTTTCCCTTTGGTTCACTATGAAAGTGTTGCATGAGGTAAGTCAGGGCATCATTGGTAGGTTTTGTAGTAATGTCATAGGGGTTTGAATTCATGTAATTTGTTTTGACTGCTACTGATCACCTTGCTGTCTTCTCCATGTCTGTAGATTAAATCTTTGTTGTTCTGTAACCTTGTCAGCAAACAGAGGTAGGTGTACTGAAATCTGATTCTTTCTATTCTTCATTTCCTGTTCTGTGTATCTGCCTCTTTGCAGTCTTTAAGTATCTTTTTGTCTTCCATAAGTTCTTGAAGACTTTTATTGAAAACTTCTCTCGCCTACAAGGTTGTTGTCATTGCTTATATCATGCTGACACTTTCTATTTGGGCTCCCTTGTAATTATTTGCTTGTAGGTGTCAGTGTGCAAGAAAATGTCAAACTTTCAATTAATATACTCTTTTTAATTACTATTACTGCCCCCTCTTATATGGCAAAGCTGTTCTTTGATAGCTTTTTGAGATGAAGGCTGTTCTTTTCAGCTGTTTGTGATGTGCTTTTCTGTTTTATTCTGGAGTCTTGGGGTCAGGTTTTGACCTAACCTCAGTGCCTCAGTATCTTTGGCTGTCAGGAGACGTGATCTTCAGTCAGAATAAGCCAGGAGTATTTAAACTGGCTTAGGGTAAATCATCCTAACTGTGCCCCAGGCCACATTTAGGAGCTGAAGCCATCTTTGCTTTTACCCTTTAAGGCAAGCTCAGCAGATATGTGGCTCATCTGGGAAATGAGCTCACTGAGTTTACGTGAAATGCTTCATTGACTTAACTTTTCTCTCCTTCCAATACAGTACTTCTTTAAAGTGCCTTTACAAAGTGATCTTTCTTCCCTTTTACCACACACTATAGGGTGAAATCATTGCCCCACTGAATTCAGTATGAGCTTCAGTTAGGTCAGAAATTTTACCCTTGAATTTCAAGTGTGGTTATATTGTGCAAGCCTTAAGTAATTTGTTTCATTTTGCTAAGCTCACTTTTTCTTTCTAACCACTCTTCAGTCAAAACGAAGTAGAGAATAAGGAGAGCATATAATCTTGATTTTTGTACAAGCAAAACCAATGTTATAAGAATTTTTATGTTTTCAGAACAAGGCCAAATTCTCTGCAGTCTATTTCATTACATGTTAAATAAATCTGGATAAAGAATGGATTTGTGTCTCAGTGAACAATCCCAAGAAATCCAAGTTGAGTTGATGACCCTGACATTGGCATTACCTATCATCTTTCCATCTGTAAAGTGACAATAATGATACCAATATTTCTTTAAAGCCCTTGGAGATCTTTGTTGAAGAACTTTTGGCTATAATCTGTAAGTGACACTTCTTTACTTTCCAGAAACCTTTTCAGGCCTCCATAAAAAAAATGAATGTGTTCAGCTTTTTGTACTGGCACTTACAGACCTCAGTGTCACTAGACCTGAGATCTCTTCCAAAAATTAGTCCTTTTGCAGCCCTTCATCTTCCTGCTGAGCTAGAGAAGCTTGGTATTTTTGCCTCCCAGCAGAAATATCTACCAGTATTGATGCTTCCAGGGAGTGAGTGTGACAGTTGTCTTGCACTTAAAAAGTAAAGCTTGTATAGGACTTTCTTAATAGAGCGGTTGGTTTGGAGTCCCAGTAGAAAGCCAAGTGCCTTTTAGAATATGTTTAAATTAATGAAGGGATTAACGGATGTTGGTGCTTAACAATAGCAGAGAGCTGTTCTTAATGACATAGAATGGTGGTTCAGAAGGGAACAGGTCTGACTACACCCTTACATAGGAAACAATGAGAACAGAAACCGAATTTGCTTGAAGATAAAAAATTCTGTGTTTGTAGGAGAGAAAACTAAAGTGAGAAATCTTAGAGTGTTGTGACAGCTTCTGGACTATCAGAGTGAGGATTTTCTAATTATCAGGAGGGTTTTATTTGGAGGGCTTTTTTGGTAACAACAGGATTTTAAGTGAGAAAAGTAGCTGTTACATAATATTTATCCCTGAAACATCCCAAGGTTTTTTGTGCAGCTCCCTTGTTGTGGAGTCAAGTAGGGATAAAGTACTTATGTTTCTGTGTTTCTTAAAATTACTTTTTCAACACATTGAATGAGTCTGGAGTCTCAGGGGAGCAGTCAAGGCCAGCCTGACAGTCGAGTTGCATCATAGGCTGCCATCCCAATGGAAATGGGAAAAAGCAGACAACTTCCATTAGAGGCTACCGCTGAGATTTCAGCAGCATGTTGGAAGTTCTGTTTGTGTTCCAAAGAGTAATTGCACGTCAGTAGAACATGTCCCACTTTGCTGCATGGTAGAAGTAGTCGATATGGACTTGGTGGGAGAAGGGAAGAGAATTGCATACTACAAGTGGGAAAAGCTCTAGACCCATATTCCTATCTCATGCAATACTCTCTGTGAGATACTTCCTTGTGAAGGACTTTAAAAACCATGTATGCTTCTATTCTCAGCGATTTACAGCCTTACATGTTTTCCAAGTTTCTAATCTAAATTACTATGCTGATATTTCTTCTGATGCACTTTTAGAGCCAAGGTTTTTCAGACATTAGCTGCTTGTTTTGAGAAACCATTCCATTCCCTGTTAATTTTTACTGTGAAACATTTTATCGCAGTTGTCTGATTTTTTTTTCTCAGTTTCTTGTTGTTAGGCTTAGATCCTTGTCATTATTTTAAATCACAAAATTCCTAGGTCCACATCTGCAAATACATGTAGATTTTATGTAATCTAGTTTTATGTCCTTTCCTTTTAGGTCTCTTGGGGTCATTGGAGGTCTGCCCTATGAATTCTTATATTGTTTTACCACATTGAGATGCTTAGCCCTGAATGTACCTTTATGTACATCTTCCACTTATGCCTCTTCTTGTGCAGCCTAATTTCTCATTTGTTAATTTGTTTGCCAAATTTGTGTTTCACAAGTACCTTTTCCAGGTAATTTCCGAAAGTTTTTTACCTTGCTCTGGTGCCAAAATGCAAGTTAGCTAACTTAAACTCTTAAGACATGAACACAGAGAAATGATTGAAACATTTATTATGCAGCAGAAAGCTTTTTAGATTAACGGTTGTTCAGTTCAAATGTGATTGCAGGGAAAAGAAGGTGGGAAGAGAAGAATATCTGGGTAATCTCTGCACCTGAGGAAAACCTATGGCAGCCTGTGACTGCTGTAATGAGCCCTGGGGCCACTGGCAGTTGGCATCTTTCAGCTGCTGTGCCTTGTGCTGGAAGGCTGGACCACCATGAAGCAGCTCCAAGGTGGGTAGCAGAGTGCAAAGGCTAATTTAAAACTACAGCTGCATTTTGCTCCTTGTCTTTGCCAAGTATTCTGTGGTGAGAGCTAATGATTGCTATTGCTGCCCCACCGAGTGTTCATTCTCAGGAGGGCGTAGGCCTCAGCTCAAGGGTATGCACTTCATGCAGCCCTTTATAACTGTACAAGCACTTTTAGCATTACTACAACTTATGTTCGCTTTGCTGGTTTTGTACAAGCATGAATGATCCTGCAGAATACGAGATGATAGAGAAACGTGGCTGCTTTCATTTGCTTACATTTTTCGAGATGTAACCTTTTATCTCTAGTTGAGTTTGCTGCCTCCCTAAAGCCTGGTGTGGCATTTATCTTTTCTCTTAGGCATTCAGGATATTTTCCCAGTCTGCATTTCCTTAGGCTGTTCCTCATAGCATTTTCCAGTGAGATCATTAGTGAGATATATAAAGGGGGCTTATAAGAAAGAGACTTTTTACCAAGGCCTGTGGTGACAGGTCAAGAGACAATGGTTTTAACTGAGAGTAGATTTAGATTGGACACAAGGAAGAAGTTTTTTTACAATGAGAGTGGTGAGACACTGGAACAGGCTTCCCAGAGAAGTTGCAGATGCCCCTTCATTTGAAGTGTTCGAGTCCCTGCTTATCACAGGAGGATTGGACTAGATGATATTTAAAGGTCCCCTCAAACCCAAACTCTTCTGTGATTCAGTCCTGAAAATAATCTGAGCTATTTGACAGGTATTTGGAAGTTGGAATTGATGTCTGTTCTTTGTTTACCAGTGTAATGTTTAATATCCGGTGCCAGTTACCTGAATTCAGTTCTTCCTTCTTTTTTTCAGCCCAGCAAGACCTTGGCTGAAACTGTTTTCTTTCTGGGTACTAATGCTTGATTCAGCTGTACAGGTTCTCTCTGCCTCTCTTGTCAGCCTAGGAGTATGCTTTCAAGGAAGTGCTCATGGGACCTTGGGTTTCAGTCATATGCTTCTGGTTCAGAGGAGTGCATTGTGTGTGTTTGCCTAGCTAGAAGAAGAAAGCATTTTGATTTCAAACCATTGGAGAGAGCATGTTCTGCAAACCAAACTTCTTTCTACCTTGCTGCATTACTCTCCTTAATTTCATATTGATTTACTTTACTCAGCCAAGTTGGGCCAGGCCCAGCTTTCTGCCCAATTACATGTCTCAGCATCTTGCAATTTCACATCTTGAGCAGGACTCAGACTTGTTCCTCCATGCTGGGATCAAGCTCTGTAACTGCTCTTCATAATGAGCAAACATGGTACAGATATACCTGGAGGCAAAAACAGCGGGTTCCACCCTAGACATTGAACACCTTCTCAGCAGCGTGTGGGATTTCTACTCCTACAGCAGCTTCCTGCTTTCCCATGCAGCAGCATGCAAATGAACAGGTCTGGGAACAGAGATGAGTTTGACAGTTTGCTGTATAGGTGCTTGAGTCCTTTTCTCTGCAGAAATTGCATTGAGGATGTGCTGACTAAGGCATCTTGAGCATAGGTCTCTCCAGCCATTATGTTTCCTTCAGAAGGTTTCTTTATGTAAGAGTAGCTTGGTGTTCAGAGTCTGTGCTGATTGCCTAGCCATGGACATTAAGCTGGGGCAAAATTTCATATCACTTCTTTAAGAAAACCAGTTCAGTCTGGTCCAGTGTTGTGGTGATGTTTGCCAAGATGGTTAAGCTCAGAGGATGTGCTTTGAGCTCCTAAGCTGATATTACTGGTAACTGTTGCCAAAGGGATTTAGCCATCTGAATGGGTCTGGGTGTCAGATGAATATGAGAACAAGTAAGACAACAGATGCAGGAATGAAAGGAGTTAAGATGAGTGCAGCACCCCCACTCTCTCTGGCAGGTTTTGATTTGAGATACTAGCCTGGCTCAGTGTCTCCTGAGGTTTAGCATCTCTCTGATGCTGGGAGGGGCAGACCTGTCTTGCTCCTGGCCACTTGCTTCCCATGTGTTGGCAGGCAACTGACTGCCTTGAGCCAGCTCAGCTCACTAGCCCTCCAGTAAATGAACTGTTTATAAAACTTTGAGTGCTCCAACTGCCTCAGCAGATCATGTTGGCACTAGAGCTGGTTCCAGAGGGCAGCAGGGTGTGTCTTTTAGGAGCAAGACTCAGACTGACTGCTGTCCTGTGAAACACCCACCTGTTCTAACTCCTTCTCCCAGACTGAGGCTTGCTGCTTGATCAATGCCTTTAGACTGCTTCCAAACCTAATAACATCATCACTGATTTAGCTGCACTGTAGATAAAACTCCAGTGGTGTATTACAAAAGCTGCTTTGACAGTCATGCTTTATTTTTGACAGAATAGTTACTATATTTTTAAGTAACATCTTACTGTACATATAGCTGTATAATTTACAAATTGCATATTGCTAGCCTAGAACAACAAATTTTGTGTTCAGATACAAAATGATATATGCGCTGCTTTGTTAGAGCATGAACTTACAGTCTGAGAAACAGTGATTTTTCCTGACTTCTGTTGCTGAAGGTTGGTCATACAGGATTGTCCTCAGCAGAAGACAACACTTCCAGCAGTTTATTTTCTTATAATTATTACTTGCAGCTTTTATGCAAGTAACAATTAGAAGAAAAAAAGTTTATATTTATTGGCCAATTATCCAATTTTTTAATTCTTGGTCTTTGCTGGAAGATAAAATGAAGAGAAATGCAAAAGGAAAATGAAGTCATTAATGTACTGTTTGCTTCTAGCTTTCACTTCATTTGATTGTAAATTGTTTGCAGTAAAATTGCAAATTAGTAGCTTGGATAAAGCTCTATAAATTCCTTCAATATCAGATTTAAATGAGGAGGAATTGGGCCTCTAACCTTCATAGAGTGTAACTGTAGCTGGATGTGTTCCTAGGGGCTAATTCCTCCCTATCATTTGCCTGAACTCTCAGTTGCTCACTGTTTAATGCATAATGGGTGAATGCTGGAAAACGCCTAAGAAGATGTGAGATGGGAACTTAGGCACTGTCATTACTAAACACGGATGTCAGAGGACATGCTGCATCCCACAGCAGGCTTCTGAACTAAAGTGCCTCTCAAAAACCCACACTGCTTTCCAAGACTAGTGCAAAATTTATGTCCTGAGTTGGCAGAAGGTGTGACAAGGGTTACACTGAAAGTAGGTTTTCTACACTTTGTAATAAAAGCAAGTTGGAATAGCCATCCCTCCTGGAAAAGAAAAATACCACAAGAAGTTCACAGTTAATTGTCTCCCAATGTCTTACCTTGGTACAGGGAAAGTGTCCTACAGTGTAGGTAAGGTAAATTTTGGTTTAGTGTGAGGTATTACTACTGTCACTTTATTTATTTTATGACTGAGATAACTTCTTCCTGTTTATCATACAGCTAAAAGATAAATTCTTCCATTCTCAGGCCTGTCAAGCAGTGGTTTTGTTTCACCTGTGTTGCTTTTACCAAAAGCCGAAGTGATAGGGAGTATAATCTTTACAGGCAATAGTCTGAACATTTAGAGAATAGCCACGGAGAGAGAGAGAGATTCTTCTATAGAAGATCTGTTTGGTGGCTATGGTCAGCCTAGAGGAAATGGTCAATGGCTGGAGGTACATCTGCATGTGCTCGTTCTAGCTGGGTGTATGGGAAGAGAAATTTTCTGTGATGCAGAAAATTTAAGCTCTGATTCGTGTGCATAAATAACTGGATTCACGTATTAATTAGCTTAATTTGGAGAATTGCAAATTAAAGGAACTCATACTTTCCTGTCAGAACAGTTTTGTCTGCATTGTGCTCTCTGATAAATCAGATTACATAAAGGGGATATTGTGTGAGTTTTTCAAGAGCAAATCAGAATATTCTAATATTAGACCTGTGTGTTTCCTTTCTTCTCTGGTGCACTCCTTATGTCTATGGAAGAGTTTCTGCACCCTTTAATGTCAATTTGAACTGCCTTTGTATGATATGTGGTGGCTCCTGTTAGCTGTGGGGGGTATTAGTCTGGTTGTCAATGAGGAAGGCGTCTTTACCTCAGGCATTCGAGATACAGTGCTAGCCACATGTCCTGCTTTTTTGGACTTTGAACGTCTGTCTAATTCTGACTCATTCTCCCTGATCCAATGATCCTTCAGCCTGAAAAGGCTGAGCTGTAACACTCATCTGTCGTCAGCTTTGTTCAAGCCGTGGGGAAGTAGGGTAGTTGCTGTTCTGTTTGTAAAACAACAAGCAAGAGCAAAATGCTTGACTAGCATGAGCAAAAATAAAAACATAACCATGGGGCAAATCCTATTCATCTTTCTCACTGGGTAAATACAGTCTGTGTGGATGATATACTCAGAGCTGGGGTGGGAATGCATTTACAAGGAGATCCTCTCACCTGTAATGGTTAGTAGTGTCATTAAGCTGAGATGAAACAAACAGGGAGATAAAAGATTCTGGGATTTAGGTCTGAGTTTTGTTGGTTTGGGTTGTTGTTGTGTGGTTTTTGTTTGGTTGGTTTTACTGCTTTTTGTTCTGCAAAGATGTGAATGTCTTATCTGTGGCTTTGTTGCTTTGGACAGTTTGTGTCCTTCTTAATAATTGCTTTTCTGTTTGAGTGAAGTTACACTGGTTTAACACTATGCAGAAGCCAAGCATTAGAGAAGTGCTAGACGTCCCTGGCCTTTTTTCAATTATATAGAGATATGTTGTGTCACTAGAAGAGTTAAATTTCACCAGTGCCAGGGTAGTATACCTGGTATGCAGTCACCTCATATGCTGGCTCTGCAGCTTTTATTGCTTATGCTGTCAGTGCATATTAAGAATTAGTGAGCAGTGTGCACTAGATTGTTCTAGACATGGTTTATATACTATTCCTAACGTACCCTGACAGACCGTGCTATCCCAGCTGTGCTGTGTTGGTAGTACCGGAAGGAATATCAGCCACTGTTGTTAGGTTTGGAACACAGGTTCATTTGCAGCCTCAAATTCTTATTTATACTTCTACAGGGCTTTATGAAATAGGCATCTGCTGGGATGATAGCTTCTGTCCAGAGGTGAATCTGTCTAGAGGCTTGTTGCCAAAAGTAAATTCCAAATTCTGCACAGATTTGGCAAACCATATATCACCCATGTTTTGTAATGAGGAATATTTTCAAACTTGCCTTTTTCCTAAGGAGCAAGAAAATGTGATTTTTTAAAGGAAACACTGTCTTTTTGCAGACAGCAGAAGAGAGAATGCTTCTGCCTGCTTCCTGAATTAGGCAATGGTTTTTGCTCAGTTGTTTGTGAAATAGGTGGTAGACCAGTCTGCGCTTAGAGGGCCTGATCCTAGTGCTGTTAGACCATTTGGTTCATCTGTGGGCTGTGGATAGACTAACGTTAGATCTTTCATGTTCACACAGACAAATAAATTGTTTTTTCTGAGTGCTCTGTATTTGTTTCTCATCTGTCTTATGTTTCTCTTGTATATCTTGTATCTATAGAGTGGTGTGAAAAAGGCTTCAGCTCGCCAGCTCAGAGGGAAGAGAGAGAAACCGGCTATGACAGTTTTAAGTGGAGAAGTCTGCAAATAGGGAAAGATGGGGAGGATTAAAAAAAATGTGAAAAATAGGGACAGGATTGGTAAAACATGAAAAGAAAAACATAGGGAACAGGACAAAGGAGGAAGTGAAATGGAAGGAGAAAGGAAACTGAAGTGTGAGTGTCAAAGAAAAGAGAAAATGAAGGAAACAAATAGAGGAAAACAGAAAGATTATGTAGTTATCAAGTCTTTTTAAAATATATAAAACCAGAAGTGTTTCAAGATGTGACTATGAATATATAGAAATGAATATGTAGTTTGAGCCTTTTAAAATACAGGCTATAATCCTGAATTTTTCAACTCAAATTGAAGACCTGTGGCTTTAGTGGAGCCATATCCCATTTAGTTATACTAACAGATGGACACATTAGTGCTGCCTCACATAGAGCATTCCTCTGTCTTACTGCTCCTCTGCCCTGGGTTGTCCCTATTCTGCCATATGGCCCACAGTGATGAATGGTGAGGTCTTAAGAGCTGGTTCTGCCGGGAAATTACTGTGGTGAATGGACTGAACAGTTATCTGCTTTTGAAATGTAAAAATGTGAGACTGAAGGGTGGAGACAAGTCCCATCATGCTTACTTACCATGTTCGGGATGAAATTGGGGTATTTGAAGTGGGGCAGTAGTCAGCAGAATGGTAAAGACAGCATCCAGTACATGCCTAAAGCATGTGCTAAATAGGCAACAGAAACATCAACAGAAACAATCAAGAAACTTTTCCCCTGGGGACAACATCGTAATACGTTTCTATAAAATGTGTTTGTTTGGGAAAATGTGTGTGCTTGTTAATTGAAACATTCACTCCTGTCAACTGAGAATTGACGGGAGGAACACCAAAGCAGACAAATAGCAGCAAACTGTCTGCAGGCACATTTTTGGAGCCCTGTCTAGTCTACAGCTTTTGAGTTCTTCCTTTTTACCAAACTATAATGTGAAAATTTCAAATCAGCAATGAAATATATCAAGAAACTTAAAAGCAAGTGACAGTTTGAAAAGAGAGGGAAATGTAGTACTCAGATATTCTGTATACCAGGGTAAAGGAAACGTTTTATATTTTTTGTGTATTTGCAAAGCTGTGGTTTGAAATTAATTAGAAATTAATCTCAAACCAAGGAGCTCAAAATAAAACTCCCTTTTAGGAACAGTTGTACTGCTCAGTTTACCACAGTGATATTTATGGACAACTAATCTAAATTTCTCTATTACTTAGAAACCATCAGTCCTCTTGAAGGTGGGAAGCATCTTCCCACACTGTCAGATTTGAATATTTAATCTAGAGAGTGAACTTGAGTTGAAATGCAACTCCTTTGGCAATGGAAACTGCCTTTGAAGTTTTTGGATCTTCTGCATTTCATGTTTCCTGTTCTAAATTGAAAGAACAAAGCACTCTCAAATAGTGCTCTGTAAGCACCCTGTGAAACCTGCATGTGAGACATTTGGCCAGCTGACATGAGGAGCCAGACAGAGGGAGGAGGTCCAGGGGCATTTCATTCATCTTCCCATCAAACAACCTGCCTGAGGTAAGAGGAGTTCATGCGACTCAGAGCTAACACGATCGGTCGTATCCTCAATTACAGGGCAGCCAGACTAAAGGGTTCATTAAAGAAAGCTTACTCCTGTGCTTTGTTGGCCAGGATGATAAAATACCCCACACTAGCTGGTTTAGGACTTAAAACCATGATCTCTTGAACAGAAAATTCCCCAAATTCATTTCACCTCCCTTTTCCTTAATTCCATAGGTCATTTCTCATCCAGCTCACATAGGCTTTCCTGTTTTTCATTGTCCATAGATCATGACCTCTCTCTGCTTCTAGGCAACAAGATTCATGATCCTTCTTAAACTGTGAAGCTTCTTAGGGTGTGCCTATTTTACAGGCCTGAAGAAACCCAAGCTAGATGAAGTTTGTGACATTTAAATCTTCATGTGCTAAAAAATGAATAATTGAAATCAACTTGAAACTCATTTCATTACACCAGGTCTAGAATATTATTTTCAGTCTAGACTGAAGGTGGAAATAATTTTAGCAATACTGATGATAAATCTGTCATACTGGGCTGAATCATGTCTTCTCATCTTCGTGTACTACCTTGGAGCATTAAGTGTTAAGACTTGAGGTTGTGCTGTCCCTGTGCAGAAAGTGGCAAAAAGTACAGAGTAGATTCCAGCAGAACAGAGATGCAGAAGACAAATCAGGCAGCTTATCTTCACCAAAACTATTGCTACCATGTAGGGTTGAACAAAATCAGCTTGTGGGTAGGGATCAGGTAGCTGAAGTTGGATCTAAGCAAGGCAGAAGTGAAGATATAGGAGAGCTGGAGGATGCCTTTGGCCAAGTCTCAGTTGTCCTGTACAGACAGTAGTTTAGAATCACTGCTGGAATCTTGTGTGCTGTAAGATCTTGAGTGATAACCTCTGTGATTAATGATTTCTGCCATCTCTAGTTGGTGGGGAGATTCTGTCCTAGCTTAGTTATGATTTTATAGGACTCTGATGTCCCATCCAGGCTGGAGCAATGCGTTGTACATGGGCTTAAAGTCACTGGTCCTTAGGCAGCTGCACTCACAGAATGCTGCAGCATTTCTCCTCATCAGTGTGTACTCATGGCAGCACAATGCACCATTTCTTTTCTCTGAAGTGCTGCTGCAGCTGCTGGGCTGTTTGGCAATCTGAACAGGGAGCAGGAGCCCGTAGTGGCTGCTGACTTTTTGGTGACACCTACTTTGTCAGACTGTCTATCTCAGAAGGGATCTGGAACAGCTTTTATGTTAAAACATCTATTGTATTTACAAACCTGCGCTGATGCTTGAAGAGGGGTTTGAAAAATTGTATATGTCATTTTTAGGTGAAGTTTGAAAAGCCTGGTGTATATCATATAGATCGCATACTTCATGTATAATCTTAAACATCATATATCATTGTAAAATACGAAACGTCATCACATAGCATGTGTATCTGCACGTTGTCAGGGATCAAGGTTATAGATAAAATGGCAGGAGATGTGGAAAAATTCCCACTTCATTGAAGATTCAGTGGTCAGTATGGATATTACCCTTCAAGTAACTAACAGTTTGGTCAGAGTGACTCAAGTAATTACGGGCAAGTTTTGTTTGTTTTGTCATTAGAATCTGGTTCTTTCACTTACCTAATTACAGAATTCCATTATTCTTTTTTGAATGATTCAGGTATTGACTTGCTGGTAGGAAATTTTGGCTAGAGTGATCCTGAGAGGTATGTATTTCTTTTAAACTGGATTCCATAAGCCAATCAGAAGAACATATCCATAAGCATGCTAAAAGAGTTTTTCTCTGGCAAAACCTCTATAGTGCTATCAGGCAGGTTTGTTCTGCTGCTGCTGATACCTGGATGGGAGCTGGCTGCTGCTTATGAACCAGGAGCCAGGGGTGCTGTGGGAGAGGGTTTGTTGAAGGTTATGCTTGCACTAGCACTTACTGTACTGCCAGTTTCCTGGTTCCGAGGACCTAATGCCCACATGCATGTATTTTTGAGGTGTTGGACTAGCTCTGGTTTGGTCCCCCATGCTCATGTACTGGCTCAAGTGCCTGGGATGTGCTCTTGGAGAGCTGCTTCTGATTTAGTTACACCCGAAAGGAATCCTGACTCTGGACTCCAAGGCAGCGCTGTGCTCTGCCTGGAGAGCTGCTGATCTGAACTACAAATTGGCATAGACACAGGTGGTCTGAGTAACTAAATTGAGACCATAGGAACAGGCTCTTGGAGGCAGTGGCAACACTAGCTCTTACTTATTGTTAGCTAAAATCAAGGTCCACTAAGAATAATACCTATTAAAAAATTTCTTTTAATATTGTTCACTTGGCTTCAGATACAGGAGAAAATGAGGAACCTCTTTCTGCTTTCTGGGGCTAAATCAAGAATTAAAAAGGGAATCCATGTTAAAACAAGAGGGTAAGATGCCAGGAAGACTACCACAATTATCTCTCTGGGATAGCTGTGGGTATTTTGACATAGTTTACCATGACTAAGCCACGAGATGCAAGGAGTGTCTGCGTATTGAAAGCATAAAGCAGTAGTCTTCTACTAGCATTATTTAATGTTTTTATTTAGAACAACACCATCTGCCTTAAAATCCAAATCTAATTAATTACACAAAAGGAAGATGCTTCCTGAACAGTCACAGTTGGAGCATGTGCTGCCAGACTTCATATGAAGTGAACTGTGTTAGGGTGAGTGCTTCAACATAGAGTGGGTAATCAGGAGATGGTAGAGCAAAAGTGCCTCAACAGTTTCTTACACATGATGTGTTTGCTACAGGCCCTTTTTTGAAATGCTGTTACTTAAATAAATGAACAAATTTGTGCCTATTGAGCTGTGTTGTTGTCTCATCAGCAACATCAAATCCTACAAATCTAACCGGACTTTTCACAAAATAGAAGCCTGCAGACTGATACGCAATTAACTTTGTGAAGTTCTATTACTGAAGGGGAAAAAAAGACTGAAAAATTACTTTTTTAAATGTACCGTGTTGGGCTTTCTATTTATTGTTACACTCTGTCATATCTAAACTTCACAGCCACCATTTTTTTTCTCTTAAATCTGGGATGAAGGAAGCTATAACACTGTTTGCTTAGCAGGTTCAAGTTATTCTGCATGACTAGTGTTGGAACTACAGTAACAATGGGAAAACATCTCAATTCTGGTTAAGCATGTTTTGCTCCTCGTCATATTGGCTGCTTAAACACACCTTGAGCTGATGTGGATTTGTTTTCTGTTCTGTCATTTTTCTCTTCTGCCCCGATTTGTATTCCTGCCCTCCAGCGCAGTGCTTCTCAGGAATCTCTCCTCCGGCACTGTCAGGCCAGCACCTTAGCACTTTGAATACATGTTGCAATTTCTACAAATCATGAAAGAGAATTACATAATCTTAAAAGCTATGGCTCTGCTCATTCAATTATTCATAGTTTTACCCTTGTATTTCCATCCCCTCTCACCAGTTCAGCACTGCCTGACATACCTTCCGTCATCCGGCGGGCCGAGTCCTGGCCCACATTCTCAGAGGAACAGTGTGAAGTCCTGGCAATCCTTCACTGCCATTTTAGGAGAGGATTAGTTCTTGCATTGTTTTCACATAAATACCAAGATGATCATAGCTTTTATTTGTCAGTGACTGCTGCATTTTTTTTCCCTTTAAACACCAATTCAGTGAATAGGTTTTTACAATTTGTAGCTCCTCAGTCATTCTCTATGGCTTTTTAATCTCTAGGGCCAGATGGAAGTGTCATCCTTCAGCACTGCTCGTTTTGCGTAACACTGGGATTGGAACTACATTTGAATAGCACATAGTCATAGATGTGTAAGTATATAAATATTTGGCTTTTCCATCTATGTATTTTATCTTCTAATGGTTTGGTTTGGTTTTCTTTAATGGCAGTTTTCTACAGGGAAAACTGTGACGAACAAATAAAATGTCCTGCTGTTATAGAAGAGTCTTTCTTACACAGGAGAAAATGGTGATTTTGGTCAAAGTGATTTGAGAGAGAAAATGACACTAAGTGTTAAGTTTCTAAGACAGCTGATGACTTGACTTACCTTGGTTTCAGGGCACTGATAACACTGCTGTTGGACTGAGGCGGGCTGATGCGGGTTGTTTTTTTCTTCTTCAGAAGCTTTATTTTAAGCTCTCCTACAATCCGAACTTTGATTTTAGTTGTATTTATGGATTTATTCTCTGCTGTCAGATTGCAATCAATTGATTGAAATCCATAAATAATAAACATCAAGTTTCAATTTAATGCAGTAACAAGATGCCATCGGAAGAAGTTTTACGTACTTAAACAGCTTTTTATAGCCAAATCCTGACACGTTCTTAGCGATAGGAAGCTAATGGCTTTCCTGCATGTTTGTGAAGCCCATGTGACAAATCCTATATGGTAACTGAAGGAGAGGACACTCGTGCACCTGTCTGTGGAAGGGTTACATAAAAAGTCCTGCAACATATTTTAGCATCTACCAGTAAGCTGAGCGACTTGACCTGCTTTACCCTTCGTAGGAGAGATGATA